>ML778798.1:401366-412288 GCA_009831015.1 Picea engelmannii | reverse complement strand
GTAGCAACACCTTGCCTCTTCAAACCCTCATGCTTTGGTTGTCTTTGCTTTATCTTCAGCTAGCCGTTTTGCCAATTTGATCTAAAGAAGGAGGAGAGAGCATGAGGCCTTGCTTTAGCAACATCGGAGTGAGCCTCTCTCCCCTAGGGTTTTGTTTCTGAAGCCCTACTGTTGTAGCACTTCAGAACCCTTCCCTCCAGTCTTTAGTCATCCTCCTTCAACTCTTGCATCCTTCTTATTGACTCCATTAAACCCTAAGGCACTGATCTAAGCCTTTAGCGTTGAAGTGATTTGATCCAAAATACTCTCAAACTTCTTTTAAAACTGAAACCCTGACCTACTAAACCTAGAATGTTGACGTCACCCTTGGTTATTTCATCTTGATGCAACAACGTTTCATTTTATAAGCAATTGAATGGTAGTTAAAGGCATTTATTAGATGGTGTGTTGATTTGTTACATTGAATGCCATGTCATTTTAGTATTTATTGAGGAAGTGATATTATTTGCATTGCTATATTGATAAACATTGACTTCGTCAATATTTATTTCCATAATTGCTTATTTTAATATTATATAGTCATTAATATACATGAAGTGCTAACCAAGACCTGCATATATCAGTTTGCTGTTGTTTTGTTCTTGGGCAGGGACTCTACTTGGTTATTATTCATCTTTATTGGCTGTTTAGCCGGGACAATTTTTTGGTGGTAACTTGTGAAGGGGGAAAACTTGCCTTTGACCTACTATTCTTTTTCCTTTTCAAAACTCCAGGTTACCGGGGACGTCTCCCCTGGGCCTAACCTCCCTAAAGAGAAAGAACCTCCCCATCGTGGTGACATTGGGTGGGATAGGTTCTTGTTACGTCAGTTTGACCTACACACTTCAAGCTTTTGTCCTCCCTACAAACTGTGCCATAACATGCATAAAACCCCTTTTACCCAATCAAGTGCTCAAAGACATTATACAAATCTGCAATGCAAGTTTGGAGGAAGTGACAGGGCGTTCTATTGGGCTAGTGTCCACTGGAAAAGGGATGTTTCCGGAAGAGATCAAATCCAAGTCATGTAAAATGGGTGAGGTGGAAAAGGGATGTCCTGACAAGGGGTGCAGTGATAGCAGGGAAATGCAGGGCTTACCCGTGGGTGCCTTTGTAGAAGGCAAGCTGCACCTGTCCTGGATGAAAATGTTTCCGAGCCCATTCATGCCATTTTATTATTATTTCTTTATTGTTTTTTTCTTTCAAGAGGCTAATCAGGGGACACTACCCTGGCGTGGTGACCAGTGGTGGCAGTGTTACCCACAAGTACTTTCAAAGAACTGAGAAGGCTGGCTCGTGATGAGACCCCCTTTCTCTTGGCCATGCAACCAAGAGCAACTACCCTGGTGTGGTAACCAACTGCTAGTAGTGTCATACTGCTAGGTACCCATGGACCTAATAGGCTGGCTCGCAATGAGACCCCCTATCCTCTGACTAGGTCTTGTTTTATTATTTTTATGGGTCCCTCTTGTTTCTTGCTGAGAATCTTTTTACCTTCTGGGCCTTTAACCCCTTCTTCCCACAAGGCAAGTTGCAACCCTTGAATGATTGGCCAACCCAATGCCCAGACCAATGAAATGGGATGGATGAGCGTGACGTAAGATGGAAAATGGTAAGTATGATGGGAGCGGACGATGACTTTTCAGAAATCTCCCCAGTGGCAATTCAAAATCTATGGGCACAAGCTTGCTAGGGCATCCTGTCATTCCCCCCAGACATGGTCAAGTGGATAAGTATAAGATCCAAGCACCCGTTAGAAACAAAAAGAACTAAATGCACATATTCAAAGGTTTTGAGGATCAGAGTGACACATACCATGAAACCTGGACTCATTACCTCATGGAGCAAGAACCATCTCTTATACAGGACCAAGCCGAGGTGATGGACGCTGCTGTTGCTGACAAAGTGGAGGCGTTGAAAGGATGAAGAGATGGGCCCTCCAGGGCCATGCTCAAGTCGATTTGGCTCTCTGTACTCCATGTCTAGGACCTGTGGGCCTCAAGACATAATTTCCTCGGTTATCCCTAAAAGTGGGGGATAACAGGAATAACCCTAACCTTTAACGGGAGGAAGCCCAATCATCCTAGGATCCAAAGGAACTTTCTGTATGATGAAGATTGGGGTTTTGATGAGGATGATTGAGTCATCTAAGACAGGGAAATAGGGATGTAAGCTCCAAATGGATAAATTCATAGCAGCTACTGCACTTGTTGAGAAGGTGGGGGTCACCGAGACGATCAAAATACACAAGCAGGGGGTATAAAATGACCCTTGGAGTATAAAAGAGCATATAATCTGATATTTGTAGGCCCCTCTAAAACAATTCTATATCCAACAAAAGGACGAACGATCAATGGAAGAACCAAAAGTGTAGACCATATATTCATCCTATAGGCGATGTGGGAGGCATCGAGAGAGTACAATAAAGCTAAGATATGGGCTAAATTTAAAACCTTCATACTAGATGTAGTCCTAACATGGTACCAGAGAGTGAAGAGGTACGGTATGTTTGAATGCTAGGAAAATGTCATTGTGGACATCAACGAGGCATATGGTAACCAAAAAATATGTTGGACAAATTTTCAGGAATTGATATGGTTAAAACAACAATGGGATGAAATAATTCTAAGATATAATCCCTGAATGAAATAGATGGAGGGGGACAAAGTAGATTGGTTCATTTTGTTTTTAAACCCAATTGTCTAGGCACATGTTTGAACACATAAGCTAGAAACATACAAGAAGGCATTGGAGATTGCCTTGGAGATGGAGTGTGAAGTGGATTGGAATGGATATGACCAAGCTTCATAAATAGAAGCTTTGAAACAACAGATGGGACAATTGGTGCAAAAGTTACTAAAGATTTCTAATGGAAACCTACTAAGACACGATTGTGGTGACCTATATTAATTTGTACATGCGGCCCCAAATGAAGTCTCTAAAATGAATGAATTTGTACATGCATAAATGTGAAGGAACAAATGTACATATTACAAAGTACATAACACCGATGATCATGGATGGGGCAATTGTTAGCACAATCCAACAATGATTAGAAAATGGTAAAGAAACGAGTGATGAAAGTTGGACTCGATCCAAGCACAACAAGGGAAATAGGCAAAGCAACCCCATGTAATAAGTCAAATGTTCAATTGCAACTTTCAAACTAGACAACAAAACCAATAACACCTTCAACAAGCCAAGAGGAGATATTCCAAGTATGGATGCAAATTAAGGCCATTGTCCAATTGTCGAATAAAATACAAGTGACAAGATGCCATTTATATGGGTTGTGGGGACACAATTTAGAGTTGTATTTATACAATTCTTGGAGTGCAAATCCATGTTCTTTGTGGGCTTGATGACCACACTACAAACGATTGCAACGCTTTGCGAGAAATTTTTTCAAGGCTTGCAAATGTCAACCTTCTTTGAAAGTTGAGACTAAATGTTGAAGGAAAGTTAGAATTGCCACTAGAGTGAATCTGAAGTGTTTCAAAAAGTAGAGGAGCAAGACTAGAAGTTTGTTTAGTGCGCCTATGATGAAGAGTGTAGGCGTTGATGAAGATGAACAATGTGGAGAAGACAAACTTCCTCATACAAGTATAGAGATGAGTTGACACTAACAAATTTGCGTGTTAGTTCAAAGCACTAGCATCAAATATGCCTCATCTCAGACAAATATATGAAAATTGAGTTTGTTGTTCGACATTTGATTCTTGAGCCAAAACCCTTTGACAAGTCTGCATTATAGGTATTGAACCCTTTGTCCTTGTTAGCTTCTATAGCGCTTTGGTGAATGATGTGATTGAGTGCTTCTTTCTAGAACAAAATTGGTTGACCACCTTTAGAGCAACTGAACTCAAATATCAAGGTAGTGGATCCACACATATTCTGACCAAGAGGATGTTGATATTATGGTAGTTGCGGGAGGTATTTACCTCCACGTGTAAACCTGACGAGAATAGAATATTCTGGGAAGCAAGAAGATACCCTAATTAGTTGGGTAATAACCCTAGTAGACAAGTCGACTCAAGAGGATAACTTGTATTAGGTTATTAGCCTCCAAGAGAAGAAGTCGGCTAAAGGAAATATTATATACTAAGTAAATAGGCACCCAGAATGAGAAGTCGACCCAGGTAGTTTGCCAGATTTTGTATAAATATAGGAGGCCAGTCTTCATTTTGGAAGGCATTCTCAGAACTGCAGAAACAACACTTGTGCGCACTGGAGTTGGCCAGTTGTGCGCAAGTTTGGAGGAGAGTTGCTATTGCAGTTGCTACAACTAGCAGATTTCGGTTTTGGCTTGGACTATCTCTTGGTTATGGTTGAACTTTGGACTCTCTGATCAACTCTTGTTACTCTTGCTTGGTGCGCTATCCTTGGAGAAAGGTGTGCCACCCTTTGTTTGGCTATCTAGCCTAGGGTTTGCTTCCTGAATGATTCTCTGTCAAGGTTAAGGTGCTCGGGGGTGGCTTCGGCCTATGGTTGGGTGACAATAGTGATATTTTCTATGGTTAAACGAGCACATCCATCATATTCTAACAGGTTTTTGGGCCCACACCTCCTTCATTCAATTTAACCATTGGAAGGGAGCATAGCCATAAGGATACTAAGATCGTTGAAAGAACTGCCGCTAGGGTTTCTAGTAGGAGAAGTCATCAAAGCACTGCCGCTACGGTTACTAGCAGGTGCAGTTGTAGAAACCCTATTCCTCTCGTTGAGGTACCTTAAGTGAAGGGATTGACCTAATTTTTGGATAGACTAGTGCGCCCTAGCCTAGCGCATCTCCTGGTACTCTCAGCAAGCCAAGATGTCAAGTTTGAGTTTTTGGTCAAATCTAGGGTTGACCAAGTCAAAGCAGCCCTGACTTACTCTATGAAGTTAGAAAACAAGTTAGATGGGGCTTCTAACTTCAGAGCATGGAAGACAAGGATTGACCTCATCCTTGCCAAGAATAAAGTGCTGGATATCGTGAAAGGAAAGATCGTGGAACCAGAGTTTGAAGAAGGAAAAGAGAAGGAACCGCGAAACGTTGCAGTTATGGAGAAGTTCAAAGACAGTGACATCAATGCCATGAGTATCATAGTGGACTCTATAAAAGACCACTTGATACCCTACATCTCCCATCTTGACTCATCTAAGAAGACGTACGATGCCCTAACAAACCTCTTCTCAATTAGAAACATTGGACAAGTAATGAGTCTGAAGAATGAGCTCCGTGACATAAAGATGAATGATGATTATAACATAACATCATACTTTGTGAGGATCTCTAGTTAAGATATCAACTACAAGCTATTGAAGATATCATCTCAAGAAGGAACTGGTAAATATAGTACTCAACGGTCTTCCCAAGACATGGGATGCATTTGCCGCAAGCATGAACACAAGGAAGGAGTATCCTACATTCGAAGAACTTTGGACTTGCTGTGCACAAGAAGAATCAAGGATTAGTGCAAAAGAGAAACCTCAAAAGAAATACGATGATCAAGCCTTCACAACAAGATTCAAGAATTTCAGGAACAAAAGGAAGTTTGGTTCAAGGGAGAAGCCAAATCAAGAGAAAGATATGCAATGCTTCAACTGTCGAAAGTATGGTCACTAAAAGAATCATTGTCCTGAGCTGGAAAAAAGGAAGGAGACATACGAAGCATCAGTTGCCGAAGAAAAGGAACCTTCAAAGAAGATTAAGCAGGAAGAAACATACTTCTTCTTCTAAGACAAGGTAAACAACACTTTTCATAGTTCTTGTACATACCATGTTTTCTGTACATATCTTGCATATCTATTTCTTAGAAGATAATATGTTCAAAGAGAAACTATACTTATGGAAGAACAACAAGATAAGGACTGCTATAACTATGACTATAAGACAAGCTGCAAGATAAGCCGAAATCAGAAAGAAACCTAGAAGAAGTAAAGATAGAAAGAAGTCAACAATCAAGAGGAAATTGGAAAAAGATTTGTGACTCTTTGCAGAAGGCAATAAGGATGCAGATAGAAGCATGGACTCTCCTAGATGGAGGGAGCCGATTATATATTACCAAAAGATGAACATGCATTGATACATGAAGCAAGGATTAGGAGGGAGCTAATCCTATGATCCATTGAAGATGATGAAGTATATATCCATGGTAGCAGCCATGAAAAGCAACACATGTTCAGTTTGACTTTAGAAGAAGTCTTCTTTGGAAAAAAAGAAGCCTCAAAACTTAAAAGTATCCATGGTTGTCCATCCACATCCATGATCCTATGATAAAAGGAAGAAGGCAGAATCTTCAGGGCATGGAATCTATAGAAAACTCCATGAACTCAAAAGCAAAAGAAAAACATGAGGAAGAACATGAAGATTCCAAGAGAGAAAAAAAAACCAGAACAACCAGTCATTGTATCGAGAATCACAAGACTATCAGCCTGATATGAACTCACTAAAAGCAATCAAGCATAGGAATTGAAAGTTGTGATGAAGAACAGTGTATGGAAGACTTATGAATGAAAGCATTGCGAGATCCAGAACTAGAAGTTCTCCCAGATTGAGGGAGAAGACTGTGATGATTGTTTGTTTCAAGAAAACCAGACATACCTCTACATGAGCCATTATATCGTCCACAATATCCATGGGTTGGAGTTTACATCAGATGAATGCAAAGACTATTCTCCAGAATAATTGAACAAAGAGCATATGAAGAGCAACCTCAAGGATTTGAGGTATACCAGAAAGAGACCCTTGTAAGCAGATGAAAGAAGATAACTTGGTAGAGAACCTCCAATGCACAACATAAGCGTGGTGAAAACTTTCTATATTATATCAGAATGGTTACTTAGAACTCTAGAATGATGGATTGCCAATCCATGACAAAGATCTCATGATGATAGAAGAAGTGCCACATGGATATGTTCCAGTTTGAGCCTTGCCATGATGTTATGAGCTAGCAGGAAACAAAAGAATTGAATTCAACTATGATATACTGTAATGATCAAAGTTATATGAAACCTTCAGAGAAAACCAGTGTTCCAGAAAGACCGAAGTACATTGAGATCAAGCATTACATTCTCCGTGATGAAGTCCAGAGAAGAAAAAGTGGTTCTCCAATATATATCTCCATAGATGAGTAGATAAGCAGACATTTTGGTAAAGACTCTGTCCAAGATGAAAGAGTTTACATACTCAAGCTGAAGCTCGTGGAGACGACTTCCTTATTGAAAAAGGAAAGATGACTCCTAGATTGGGAGGGAGCACTGATGTGTTATTGACTTATGGACAATCATTTTTCAGTTCGAAAAATGGTCCAGGATGAGCAGTTCCTTTCTAGTTCGGAAAGTGGTTTGAGATTTCTGACAAATAGGCATTTTCCAGTTCGGAAAATGGTCCAGATCGAACGGTCATTTTCGTAATGAAAATGATTTGGTGGATTGCTGATGTACCATAGACGACGATTCCCCTTGTGGTTAGCATTGGGAATGGTCTAGGACAATCTCTCTTCTTGACGATCACTCTCAGTATTGGTCAAGAAGACTGGTCCGCCTCGTTGGACAATCATTCTTTCGAAGCTCACAGTTGTGAGCAATTACAAAGAATGGTCCGTTTTGGAGGTTGGTGCAGGACAGTCAGTTCCTTAGGAAATGGTCCAGACAGTCATTCCCTAGGGCAGATTCATTCTCTCCAGGTTGCACTTTGTTTAGTGCCGGAGGAATGGCCCAGATAGGTGAATGGTCCAGGTTCAACAATCATGGACAGGCATTCCCTAGGGCAGTCTCATTCTCTCCAGGTTGCACTTTGTTTAGTGCCAGAGAAATGGCCCAGATAGGTGAATGGTCCAGGCTCAGAAATCGGGACAATTATTCTTCCTTGCTTGAGAAGAATAGTCCAGATAGCTCATCATTGATGTTTGACCTTCTAAGGGCAGATGCTCTTCCAGATCTCATAGATGTGAGTGGAAGAATGGCCCAGATGATTCAATTTATATCATAACAATGTTTTCTGTTCAGGTTGATATCAGATGATTGTTATGGAGACTGTATGTCTCTAAACAGTAGATGTATGCTACTGTGGTGGATGTGTTCCACTGATTGTGACTATACGTCACTGATCAAGTATCTGTGTGCTATTTGGTGTGGTAGTATACCACTGGATTGTAGTTGTGTACTACTATGGATAGACACAGTTGTGTTCTATTGAATGACATTGTTCCGATTGCCTTGAAGACTATTAGTAGTGTTGGAAATGATTATCAGCTAGATGGATGATCAATGGTCAGAGATTTCCCAGACGAAAAATGGTTCAGGACATTTATTCTTCTAGGACATATGTCCGAATTAGAAGAATGGCTCTTGTGTCACTCTGTGGAGTGAGTCATTTATCCAGCATCATGTCTAATTACTTAGATGGAGTATGGTTTCGAGAGATGATGCAGCTGATGAAATTGATAGTGATGATGGTGCTCATGATCTAGTCATGAGATAGTCTATACAACTATGTTGAAGCTATCGGGTGAATGGTATGTTTGTGCTCAAGACCATTACCTTCAATACCTCCCTAGCTAGGAGGGAGTGTTGATATTATGGTAGCTGCGGGAGGTATTTATCTCCATGTGTAAACCTGACGAGAATAGAACATTCCGGGAAGCAAGAAGAAACCCTAATTAGTTGGCTAATAACCCTAGAAGACAAGTCGACACAAGAGGATAACTTGTATTAGGTTATTAGCCTCCAAGAGAAGAAGTCAGCTAAAAGAAATATTATATGCTAAGGAAATAGGCACCCAGAATGAGAAGTCGGCCCAGGCAATTTGCCAGATTTAGTATAAATAGAGGGGGCCAGTCTTCATTCTGGCATGCATTCTCAGAACTGCAGAAGCAACACTTGTGCGCATTGCAGTTGGCCAGTTGTGCGCAAGTTTGGAGGAGAGCTGCTGTTGCAGCTGCTACAACTTGCAAATTTTGGTTTTGGCTTGGACTATCTCTTGGTTATGGTTTGGACTCTCTAATCAGCTCTTGTTACTATTGCTGGGTGCGCCATCCTTGGAGAAAGGTGCGTCACCCTTTGTTTGGCTATCTAGCCTAGGGTTTGCTTCCGAAATGATTCTCTGTCAAGATTAAGGTGCTCGGGGGTGGCTTTGGCCTATGATTGGGTGACAATAGTGATATTGTCTATGGTTAAACGAGCACATCCATCATATTCTAATAGAGGAAACTTAATTAAGGTAAATATTAATTGTTGTAGATTTTAAATGACAAAATTCAGCAAGCTAATATACTATCAAACACTTAGCAACCTAGAGATAATTGTCTTCATAAATTTCAGAAATGCATAAAACTCACATTCAGAAATTTCTATAAGCATAAATACACATTGCTAAGCAAAATATGCAGTGGAAATACACAGTGGACAACAACCCATAACTCACAAAAATTTAGGCAAATGCTAGGGAAAACCCCAATGTGGGGAAACCCAACGAGAGAGAGAGATCTTATTATTATGCTTAAGGAAAGTACATATCAGCAACAAAACAACATTTTCAGCCAAGGAAAATACCTCACAGCACCAAATCTGTCCCACAGAAATCTACCTCGTTTTCCGTGCCAAAACTGTACCGCTGTCCAACCTCTTCCGTACCTCATTTTCTGTGCCCACAGTCCACTGTACGGACTGTTCCATACGGCTAAAAAAAACCACTGAAAATATGAAAAACGCCTTGAAAACCGTGCCAAAAATCGCCTCGATTTCCGTGCCAAATCTGTACGGCTATACGGACTGTACGAAATCGTACGGACTGTACGGATCCGTACAGTACGACCTCCTATAGCAGAAAAATATTTCGGCCAAAAATTTACAGAAAATTTTTCTTGGGAATGGTGCCCACTTTCCTCGAAAAATGTGCCCTCTTTGTTGCTCACTTTCCTCTCTCAAGCATACTCAAAAAATCTCTCTAGCTCTCCTCCCAATGTCTTCTCTCGACATTCGAAATGTCTTGCACACTACCCAATGCATTCTTTTATAATCTAAAATTGACATTTCCCCCCAAAAGTGTCTTTTCACCTTCCCCAACCCTAGATCCAAAGGCCTAGATTAGATCTTGCCTTTTCCAAGATCAAGGGTCATGATTCATTCCCTCCAAAATGTCTCATTTAAAATTAAAGTGAATTTCACTTTATTACATAAGTGCTTTATGATAATAAAGTCACTTTAAAAATAGAAGGTACACTTTATTAAAAGGTCATTTTAATAAAAGAACCACTTAAACAACTTTATAAAAACTATTACAAAGTTAAGTGCCTGGTAGTATAAATATTAAGGTAACATCCGCATACAAGACAAAACATGTGGAGTACCTCCCTAGCTAAAAAGATAACACTCCCTCTTAGCAAGGGATGTACTCGCTGCCATCTCCATCATCTGGTCCCATCACACTGTGCTCCGTAGGAGCTCCCTCTAAACCTGGAGCCATCCGCAACATCTGCACAGAACTCGAACTAGAAGATCTTCTCTTGGCAACCTCCCAGAACCCTGAGCTCACTTCATCTTGAGCATCAGTTCGATCAACCTGGTTGAGCCTTCTGCCAGTGCTCATAAGAGACTTGCTCTCTTCTCTCGGAATGCAAGATTGATACCTTGGTGCCACCGTAGTCTCAGAAGCCTCATCACGCTCCTAATTCGACGCTGAATCATACATCATAGGCTATCCTCTCAACATATACAACCTATTCACCCGGTTACCGATCAACTGTAGCTCTACCAGGTCCACTCCCTCTCTGTAGATAAAGACATGTTCCCTCTTGAACAATACGCAATATCCTACATCCTGCAAGGTTGAGACTGAGAGCAAGTTAACACTCAACCCTGGAACAAAGAGAACTCCATCAATCTCCAAGAGTCCCCCA
>ML778798.1:360719-373190 GCA_009831015.1 Picea engelmannii | reverse complement strand
TGAAGAGGAAAGGGCAGCAAAGAGGAGGCACGATTTTCAAGGCAAAGCTGGGCACGCAAATCAAGGCAGCCAACAACATTAATTAATTCGTACGGTACGGATTTGATACAGCAGAGATTTCTGTACCTGTTACACACTCCACAGCACACAAAACGATTTTTTTTTACAGTCCGTACAGTCCGTACGGCCGCCGTACAGGAGCAACAAATTCTGGGCACGAATTTCCAGAAATCCGTACAGTCCGTACAGTACGGCTGTGTGTGTGCACGTTTTTCGAGGTGGCTGTGGTTGGTTTTCTTCCTGTACATTTCAAGCACGGAAATCGAAGGGAAGATATAAGTAATTGCTGTTGGTTTATTTTTGCTGATGTAATTTTCAGATTTGAAGAAATAAGAAGAACTCCCTCTCTCTCACTGGTTTTCCCCACACTGGGGTTTTTCCAGGGTCGATTTGACCAAAAATTTATTGTGTCATTGAATGTGTGCTTGCTGTCATAATTTCTGAGTTTTAAGACAGCCATAGAAAAGATTATTTATTTCATGTGTTTCAGTCAAAATTTCATTTCGAAATTTAATGCATATTAATGTTTGCAAATTTCATTAATATTGGGAAAAGGGCATTAAACATTTTGGAGTGATAAGGTGTGATTGAAACCGGGATTGGGATAAATTGCAGGGTGAGAAAACACTGTGAAAAATCAATAAAAATTTGAATGTGGGGCCTAGATCGCATATTGCTAAAAATAGAAAGTTCTTGCATGTTGCCCGAAAAAGCGTTATCGGGCCTAGAATCATGCAAGGACCATCCCGGTATGCTCAAAATTGCTCCAAATTGTCATGTGGCCCACTCAAATTGTGTCTTCTACAAAGTAGGGACACCTGCTGTATGTAGACATCTCTCTCAAATGAAAAGGAAAACAAGCTAGCTCTAACTTTGAACAAAACAACCATGTACCGATCATATACCTGTCTCTGATTGGAACCAACCTTTGCGAACCACAAGTGCTAAACTATGGGAAAATCTTAGAATTCCAACCAAAGTAGTGCATGCTGGCTCTTAACCCTCAAGATTTTCAAGGGTGAAAATCTAGGGGTTAACAATGGCGACTCAAGGGGATGGGATTCCCTCGTGGGATGTCAAGAACCATATGAATCTCTATTTCTGTAAATCTGAAACTGCTCTGTGAGAACTCTGTAGGATGTATCAATGATGTTCTGTGAAGACTGAAGAAATATTTACCAAGAATAACCCTGTAGATTTGTGGAAGGAAAGAAGGCCCTATAAATTGACAAAAAGATCTTGAAAGTTGACTTGTAATTCCAAATCCTATCTAATGGGCCATGGAGTCAAATCAATATAAACCTCCCAGTGAAAACTGAAACTCAAGGGGTCTCATTCAAATCCGCTACCGGCTACCACCCAATATGTACACTCCTCCCTGCACTAAATGTGTTGATGTTGACACAAGGGAGAGAGTCACTTAATCATATGTCAATAATGTAAACACCTGTTAAGTGCGAAGGAACACCACCAATAATGACAGTGGGTCCTAAGGTACGAGCACAACCTGTCACTGTGAAAGATGTTATGAAGTCGAACAATGACAAGGATCATCCAATCAAGGCCCAATGATACTCAACCTTGTTGGATGCGAGATAACCACCAATGAGTCTAATGGATACCAAGGCGATCTACTTCTGGGTCATCTATAGATAATGTGTCAAAGTTGATACAGGATGACCTGCTGAAAAGAAGAGGAATAATGTCTCTCTTCCCTTAGCGCGAAGTGATAACTTGAGAAGATCAAGATGAACGAGCCATGTACCATATCCCTATTTGCTGGATGAGGGGATGACTGACTCAAAGCAGAAGACTCAATGATAAGAGATGAGGAGACAAGGCATAAGATGACTCAAGACTCTCTTATGTCTCCTCAAACTACCCATCCTAAAGGCTCAATGCTTTAGGAATAATGACAAAACAGGACCCCCATCCAGGTTCACTCTAATGTTAGACACAAAGGCTCTGCATATGAAAGATAGGAATTCAAACTTTGACCTAGGAAAAGTACTCTCGAACAACCATTTATTCATGAAAGGAAAGACACAGAAGATGCGACCACATGCTGATATAACCAGGAAAAATTCATCGACTCTTATGCAAAAGACTGAAGTAAATACTGAAGGGAAAAGACACTGGAAGGAGAATGTAGATTGCTGTCCTAAAATCTGCAAAAAATCAGCAAGTTAAACCAATGTTGTATATCTCGTGTCGGGGAAGGACCCGCGGCCTCTAAAACCCCTCACGCGCACTTTTTTTCCGCGGGTATTCTTAGCAGGGCGACACATTGCGTCGACCCACAACACATTGTCAATTTCTCACGAAATGATGAAAGTGTTGCGACACTTTCATTGTGTCGGATGTGTCGTGAAATTTTGTTAAGAACATATCGGGAGGGTGAAAATGTTGGCAACATTTCCGACATTTCCGAAATATCAGATATATATTCAACAATGAGTTAAACTATTGAAATGACAATGCGGAAAGGGAAAACAACTACCCTATACCCAAAAGTTTTTACCTCCAAACTGCCATGGTTAAATCATCATACTCAAAGGACCAATGTAACCATGCAACCAAATGATTAGTTTGACGAGAAAGATCAACAAATTCAACCTTTTAGGGGGACCAATCGTGAAATCGCATGTGTTGGAAAATGCCTTAATGTACTTGCTGGTGAAAGCATAATTAAAGGATGCCAATTGACTGAAGGCTACTAATTGGGGCTTAGAACTCGGTATTTCAACAATAATAAGTGTGAATGCCTGAGAGCCAAAACTCTTTGATATCTTCCTGTTGAAATACCTCCATCATCATGAGCTCAACTGGGTCATGATGAACCCTGATATCCAAGCATTGATTAATCTCAGGACCTCGAAGAACAACCTTGAAATGTGGAATCGTAGGCAAAGTGTAAGGGACATCATCCTTTAGTTGAACCAAAAGTGGCTCTTCCTGCTATAATAGTATTTGCTCAAACTGTTCCTGGACCACTACTGCGATAGGCAAGGATGAAGCCTCTTGTTGATTTATTTCTACTTGGTTAACTTGTGGTTCCTCCTCTTGAAATTTTTCATCATTACTAATGGAAGGAACCCATGAACACTTTTAAGTATTCAAATCTTCACCTTCATCTTCATGAATCTCTGCATATGACTCAAATGGTGCAACTATTGGTTCTGTATCATCTAATCCTGAATTATTGTCCACTTGTTCATCTATGGGAACTTGGCATGGTGCAAGTTGTGGTTCATCTTTAGTAACAAGGACTTCTTGCACTGCTTTAACAATGGGTAGTTGAAAGTCATGGATCAAAATGAAGCCATAGGCTGCCATAAAATCTCTTTCCAACTTAATAGTAGTAACTCGGGCCTCCTCTAGAGTTCGAGGTTCCTTATTCCTGAGAAAAATACCCAAAATGCGATGAAATGCCTCAACATAAAAATCAAAGCACAAGCATGATTAGGCCTTATAGTAACAAGAATTTTATAATAATATTTAGAAAAACAAGCATTAAAATCAATGACAGTCTCATCCCCATTCTTTTTAATATCAGTAAAAGCATTAACTAAGGAAGAGTTGTCTTGTTTATCCGCCCATCGTTCAATGAAATTCTCTTGGAATGAATTCCATCGATCAATGGAGGCATCGGGAAGGGATTTGTACCACGTTCATGCCTCCCCCTCAAGGGCCAACACAAACATCCTCATCGCCACATCCTCATGCTCCACCTCAAAATCATCCACTAACTTAGAAAAAACAACCAAGTGATCCTCAACTGATTCTCCCAACCTCCATGCAAACAAAGGTATGCATTTAATTCATTTACGTGCAGGTAAGTCATGATGATAATCTGGGAATGCAACAAAACTTAGTGGGTCAAAAGAAGAAAACCTCCACCTTACTAGTGGCCTCACAACTGTGCCATATTGTTAATCCGAGATAGAAAAAAGCACAACTTCTAACCTACTAGCTTGAGATGAAATTAAAATGAAAGATGAAGAGGTCAAAGATACACTCACCATAATGTTCGTCGAAAAATAACTTACCTAAGAACTCATACACTTACCAACTTCGAGAAGAGTTCTTGGCGAAAGAAAAGTCTTGTTTAGGGAAAAGATACTAAAGTTTGATGAAGCTCGGAACTAGACCTTGTAAGGGAATCAAAACCGAAAGATCTTGTATAAGTTCCCTTGCGGAGTCATCCCTGTATCCTGTGGACTCGCCAGGTGAGTTAGAAAAATAATGCAATTAAAGTAAAAAATCACCGATGTCGTTGTTACCAAGGATGGCGTTCCTCGACAATGATGCCAATTTGTTAGCACAAATTTCCACCCTCCAATTTAGCTAAAAGATCTAATAAAACAACGATGAAAACTTGGCTAATTAAAGGAGCAAAGCCCCAAATTGTCACGTGCTAGACCCCTCTTCGTTTGGGCTGGTGCTTGCCAGCCTCAGGGGGGAGTCCCTAGGGTGATATTGCTGTTGTCCTAAGTGTGATTTTCTGCGTTTAATGACAAAAAACAGCCATTGTTATGTTTTGGACAACATGTTAAAATTGTCTAAAACAAGGGGGGGAAATAGTTTGTTTGCTTGGAGGGATCCTGCAGGGTTAGCCATACGAAATATAGATGAGAAATAGGGATAGAAACTACTCAAAAGATCAATGAAAATCACAATGAATAGTAAGAATGTTATTAATATAATTGGAAAATTCAACGAAGTACCATCAAGAAGAAAGGTTAGAACACAAACACAAAACTTCTTTATTGATAGGCTTGCAAGAGGGTTGGTTGCGCCACAATTGACAAGTCCACAACTGGTACAATGATCACTTTGCTCAAAGAAGAGTGACTAGAATAAAGAATGAGAGAGAGGAATTAGAGAAGGAATATGCTCGCTGCTGCAGAAATCTGACTGTAATAATGAATAAATCTCTCCATTATATATAGAACAAGGCACACTTGCCAAGAGTAGAAGATGAGGACGTGTGAATGAATAATTTAGGAATTAATGCCCATGAGGGAATAAGTGAGTGAGAAATTTAGGAATTAATGCACATGAGGAAATAAGTGTGAGTGAGTAATGCACATGGGTGAGTTATGAGTGAGAGGGTAAGGGATAGTTAAGTGAAGGAGTGGCGCATGTGTGAGGATAAGGGGGAGTTAATGCATGGAAATTGAGATAATGGTGAGTGAAGTGAGGGATAAAGTGAGTTAAGTGAGGGAAAGGAAAAGTTAAGTGAAGGTAAGAGTGAGTTGAGTGTTTAGTTGGTTGATTTTTCAATAAGCTAGGTTAAGCATGAACTTCATTCCATTTTATCATTTAACTTAACCATAGACAATAATGTTGCAACAACCAAGATCACAAGAAGAAACACCATGCACAAGAACACAAGAAGTATCTTGGGAAACCCTTCTCAACAAGGGAAGAAAACCCAGCCAAATCCTTTGCTATATTCTTCAAGAGAAAGGCCTTCATCACCAAGAAAGACCTAGCACACAAGAGGGTGCTTCAAACCCTAGAACTCTAGCGCCCAAGAGAGGTGCGCACTTTTTCCAAGGAAGTGTATTGGCTGAAATTTCCAAACTCACAAGAAAGGTATGTTTCCACAATGGGGATTTTACTTTTACTTATACTAACCTAAACCTGTCAACTGAAGTGTCTATTGGCTCAACAGGGCCGACCTCTCAAAGTCACATTATAATTATTATTATTATAATTAATATTAACTAGATTAATTATCGTTTACATTTATTATTAATCACATTAAGGTGGGGCCGACCTGTACCCTTTACATAACAATTAGGGTTACAGGCAGGTCTGACTCTTGAACAATATATAGCAAAGGATCTGATACACCCACTAATGCTCATCCACTAGGGGCACATCCATAGGGATGTCATATCTCTGGCTCACTGCATTAAACAGAAGAACCGGATCTACACACGTTCACCTGTGCTCGTCCACATGCACGTCCACTCTATAGATCTTCTTTCCCACTGCCTCACACAGGAATATCATCTGGAGTTTTCTTGTCAACTCTGCTGCTCAGAGGAGGCTAACATATCATCTTCATTTCTATTCACATGACTATGCACCCAACACTTTGGGATTTCACACGTTCACCTTGTGCTTAGCCACAGACACGTCCAACTAAACAAATCACCTTTCCCACTGGATAATCATCTGGAGTTCTTCTCTACTCTCTGAATGGAGGAGGTCATCTCTACATTCCTAGCTTTGTCTCAGGCAGGAACCACGTACCTTTCTTAGGGGCTTTCTCTCAGGTTTGTAAGCTGAGAGAAAGACTTACATAGCTGCAATGATCCACACCTCACAGGTTTGTAAGCTGGAGAATGTCTCACATAGCTGCATTCATCAACATAGTTAACTAAAACACGTCAACACACGCCAATTATGCATGCGCTAGCCATGGAAGAGTTATTCACCCTATTTTTGAGGGATTTTTCTAAATTTTAGGAAATTAGCGTTTAAAAGCAATTTAAGGGGAATTTTGGGAAATTAATGCATGGAAAATGAAGATATGTTAAGTGAGGAAAATTAATGAGAAAATTAGCCTTGATTCACTAAATTATCTCCCAGGAAGTGCCACCTCATCTCATGCGCCTTATTTTCACTTTATCTAATTTTTCATTGGCTTTATTCCCTTTTTCCTTGGAAAATGTGCCCCTCTTTAATCAATGCCACGTAGATTCCACAACACGCTAAAAATTTACCTCTTGTCGAAAGCTGAGCTTGCCACTTGTCACTGCTAGAGATGATGACCACTGCTAAAAATAGAAGTTTCCAAAAATAGTCGTCCGGTCCCAAAAATTTAAAACTCGTCGAAAGTCATCCAAACTCTCCAAAAATGCTCAAGATGACTAGGAGACCACTACCATATGTCAACTATCTAAAAATAGACAATGCTAAAAATAGAATGTTCTCACACGTCACTGATATCATACTCATCGGATTCAATTTTCCGAGACGATTCCAAAACTGCAACTAGAATTGACATGCGAGCCCTGGTGCTCAACCTGCTGAAAATAGAAATCTGTGACAAATCATGCTGGAAATGGTAAAAAAGATTCAGAATGTCCTAAAGATCTATAATTTGTGCTCAGAATTTGAATTTGGGGCCTGGAGCTCAAACTACTAAAAATAGAGTGTTCTTGCATGTCGCCCATAAAAGTGCTATCGAGCCTAGAATCATGGAAGGACCATCTCTGTATGCTCAAAATTGATCCAAACTATCGTTTGACCCACTTAAACTGTGTCTCCTAAAACGTAGGGACACTTATTGTATGTAGACGTCTCTCTCAAATGCAAAGGAAGACAAGCTAGCTCTAACTCTAAACAAAACAAACATGCACTGATCATATACCTGTCTCTGATGGGAACCAACCTCTGCTAACCACAAGTGCTAAACTCTGGGAGAGTCTCAGAATGCTAGCTAAAATAGTGCATGTTGGCTCTTAACCCTCAAGATTTTCAAGGGTGAAAATCTAGGGGTTAACACAAGGTTTCCCTCATCTCGTGCCCCATTGTTTTAACAATTAGTTGATGGTTTTGGCACATGATTTTGAATGTTTTATTAGGAGAACATCACCTTGATGTACATTCTCCTAGGTTGTCCCACTTATGGCTCATAATTTGAGGAGATTGAATGTGTTTTCACATGGATCTAGGCTTTAGCACATTTTCCTAGGGCATCCTTCTCTTGGAGATTGTTATGACAACTTAAGTAAACCTTGATGTAGACATTTCTATGGTATTTCTTGAAGGACGAATTGGTTATTGCATGTGAGAGAGTGCTCTAACTACCATTCCTATTCTTGGTATGTGGTTGGCTTCTGAAGGTATTGGTGGCACATTTATAAAGGGAGACAACAACTACTATTGGCACACTCTCCTATGGCATGCCTCCTTAAAGAGTATTACATTGTTATTTGACCTAGTTAATGTGGTCCTCCTTGCACACTCTTCGAGGGGGCTGTTACCCCTCATGTTGACATGAGTGGTAAATAGTCTTGTGCAGATTGGTGGTTTGATTCTAGCCTTCAAAAAGTTGGAATGTTGATGGAGGTTGCTTCAGGGGTATATCTTTTTCTTCACAGATCTTCATCATGGTGGTCAACTAGTCACTTCCTAGTCACTTTCACTTAGTGTTGCATGGTTGTCCTCTAACATGGTGATGCATTTAGGTAGTTCCATTCATTTTCATGTCATTTACATAGTTTTACCTAGGAAAATTGTTTATTGTAAGCACATTATAACTTTTTCCTTGGTAAAATCCACTTCCTACATACATTTTCACCACTTCTCACCATTTTACCCACGTGATTTATGTATTACATCACATCTTGACATTTTCCTTAGGTAAATCCCTAAATTGCACCTACATTCCACTTCATTCCATCTCCTAGGAGGCGCATGACATAATTAACTTAAAGTCCCTAAGTCTTTCCTTATAGTAACTCCTCAATTCTTATATTTTCACTTTTTCCAATATGAACACACCTAACTACTTTGGAATATTGTAATTAAAAATTTAAAATCCTAAACCTTAGTTTGAGTGCCTAAGTATTGGTATATTAGCACTTTATTGTTATAATTCTTCATTGAGACCTTTTCCCTAAGTTTCACTTTTTAATTGGTCACTAGGAGTTGTAACTTAAAGTCCATGATGTACATGAGAGAGTAGGCACTCCCCCTTTTGACATGTATTGAAGTGAAGTACTAGTGTATTAATACTTAAATGTTAGAATTGTCCATTGAGGACTAGTCCCTAAGTTTTATTCCTAAATTCACTAGGGAACATGACCTTATGTCCATGGGGTACACAACTTAAGTTAGCACTTCCCCCATTGGCACATATGTTTAGGAAAAAAGGCATGACAAAAATCCAATTCGCCCTAGCCTCATAATACCCTTTTTCGCAAGTAATAACCTTTTCATGTCACATCTTTATCCTTTGACCCAAGTTTTGAGGATTTATTTGGTCTTCATGTTTGACTAGGATCTTCTTATCCATGCACCCTAGCGTTTTATCCTTCCACCTCATCCATCCAACTCATCTACCTTATCCACTCATGCACATATCCCTAGGTGTTGTGCTCCATTATAAAGACTTATCCACTTCTTGCATAACCTTATTCACACCTTACACACATGTGAAGTGATTTGTGATGGTTTGACTTGTTCAAATGGCACCCATTTCCACACATTTTGAAGAGATCTCATGGATTTGATGAAGACCCAATTGCACAAGCGTCAAGGGCATCACTTCTGGGATGAGAATTTCAAGGTTGACTGGGTCAAAGTGGACACAAATGCACATTCTTCAAGGGGCATTCATTCTCTCTCTTCTAGGGTGTGTTGCCGTCCTTATACACACCTACAAGCATGGAGAAGTCTCCAACCCACTTGGTGTATCCTTGGAGGCACAAACCTAAGTCTAGACCCATTGTCACCTCGATCTAGACCTCTTCCCTCTAGGCTCACTCCTAGGGAAGCCAAGGGGGGTAGACCCTATTAAACTATGTGAAGTTTTGATTAATAATCTAGGAGTTAATTGAGTTATTAATTAAGGAAACCCAACCCAATGACAAGTAGCAAATGCAATGATGCAGTGCTTTCAAATGACATGCAAACCTTTATTTGTAAATCAACAATTAGACCAGTGCCTAAAGATTAATCATAATTGATTTATTGAGATATACAACAAAGAAATATAGCTATACAGGAATGAAACAATGTTATGAAATATCCACACAACAAGTATGAGAAATAACTTTACACTTATACCAATTATATTCAAATAAATAAAGAATGCTCGAAATAAAAAATTCTTTGAAACAAGTATTCACATGATTTTTTTTTTGCTTAAAAGTAAATTGCTTGAAAAGTAAAATTTTCTTGGAAAGTAAATTGCAAAACTTGAAAAGCAAATGTAGTGAAAAAAATGTGTAGGTTGATTTTAACAAGTTTTTATGTCTCTCTTAAGCTTAGGGGGATTAAGTGTGAGAGTTGTAGTAATCTTAAGCTATGTGTTGGGTGCTCAATAAGAAGAACAAACGAGGTTTTTCCCTAGCTCCATAGGTCAAATCCAGAATGCTTGGGCACTCAACAAGGAGGACACATAGTGACGTGAAATCGTCCCTGGATTCAACCCCTTCTAGCCTCCCAAGTCAACTTTTTTGATGGTAGAAACAATAATAAATTTGGTGCCTAATTAATCTAGCCACTGAATCCTTTGCCCTTTCGTAGTTACCCAAGATCCACAAAGTGGCAAGGGGAGGGAATATGGGCCACCAATTTGATTACTTTGCAAATTAAATGAAACTATCTAGCCTTAACGATATTACATGGATGACAAAACCAACACTATGCAAGGTGTGGGCGAAATTAAATAACTTGAAATTAGATTGAAATTTTAATAGCAACCTCACAACTATGGCACAAGATGGAGGACAAGCCTACTGGTTTTATGCCAAGGTAGGTAAATAAAATGAAAATAAGTAAAGTAACCTAGCCACTCAACCTTCTCTTTGTCGAAGAAGTGGGGTAACAATCTTAAGAAAAACAAAAAAAAAAGAATTTAAGCTTGCCTTCATGATATTGCATGGATGGCAAAGCCAAACACTATGCAAGGTGTGGGCAATATGCTACAATTAAATTACAATTTACAGATTTAAAAATTAAAGTAGAGAGAATGCAAGCCCAAGAGACTCTCTTGGGCTGCTTACAATGCTTTACAAGATGAAAGGGGAAGTGGGTTTTGGCACCACAACTCTTGGATGCTTTCTTGAATCTTTTGGGACCAAAAATTGATAAAAATCCTCCTTAAACTGATGGAAACCTACAAAAAACAACAAACTTTTCTTGTTGGAAAATGCATAGAAGACTTGAAATAATTTGATTTTTTGTTAATGCATAAACATAAATTATTTTAGAAAAATATGAACATGAAAAAAGAGATTAGATTGCAATATTAGATTAGAAAAATGTTTAAAACTGAAAGATAGATGGCTGAAAATGAAAACAGAAAATAAAAAAAGCTTGAGATGGTTGAACAAGTGAATTTCTAGATCTGAAATCCACTCCTCCAAACCTTTGGTAACTTGCAGATAGGTAAATCCTTGCTACACAATACAACAAGAAGGTGAGTATATTCTATTAGCTTGCAAAATATTTTCCAAACCTAATAGAAATAACCCACAAAGATTAATAACAATACTACGACTAATCTATCCCAATACTACTACTAATAAATCCTTTACACTTTATTTTGCTTGGGCCTCCAAGTGAAATAATGCAAATAAGGAAATACCAAGAAAATAATTGCAACAATATTACCTCAAGAATAACACAATACAATGGCTCCAAGAATACTCCAAGAGACACAAAAGATCCTCCAAAGCTTCAATTTTATTATCCAAGAAAAAATTGCCAAATGGCACCAAGAACCATGAGAGAAAATGGGAGAGAATGGGAGAGAGAGCGGAGAGATTTTGACATAATGGAGTTGTTGAGAGAAATCATGTGAAAATGAGGAGGGAAGGATTTCTTTTATATGAGGGAGAGAGGAGAAACCCCTCTTGGATGAATTACAAGTGTCACCCATCTAAGAGAGAGAGAGACTAAGTCAAGGAGGGCACGGTTTTAGGGTTTTGGCACAAGTTAGGGTTTGAGGGGTGACATGGGAAGGGGGAAAACCCCTTTACACTTACCCAAACATGAAGTTAGGCTCAAAGAAGGGTGCACTTTAGGTTTTGGCCTCTTTCTCACTTTAATTTTCACTTTTAACTAAGTTCATAATCAAGGAGGGCACACTTTTCACTAGGGAGATATCACTTTTGGTTGTTGGCTTGGCATGGGGGGCTCTTCTAAGTGGATTTTCACTTTTCCAACTTAGGAAATACATTAGAAATCATTTCTCCACTCTCTCTCATGACTTTAGACACTTTTTCAATTTTTTGGCTTTTTAACTTAGCCAATTATTTGCTGATTTTTGACTGACTTGGACTCCTCATGGACAATGTGTTAATGTTTAAGCCATTATTATAGATGTTTGCATATCATTAGATAACAATAACATAATCCAAGATCATTGAGAAATACACAATCACAAGAGACACAACATTTATCCTGGGAAACCGTCTAGGGGAAGAAAACCCAACAAAACTTCCTTAATATAGATAGCCAATCCAATGCCAAAAGATCTCTTATGCTAATACAAAAAGTCCTCTCCTAGATATGCGCCACTCTCTCTCTCCTTTGCCGGTAACATATCAAAACTTGTCCTTCAAACTGAGCAAGTGAGTTGTTTTTTTTAAGTGAGGTGCTAGCCTCCTTTATTTATACAAGTCTGGCACGTGTGAAGTGTCTCTTTACTGGCAGGGC
>ML778798.1:318029-349271 GCA_009831015.1 Picea engelmannii | reverse complement strand
AATAATTTGATCATAGCTTCAACATGCAACACTGATCAAGATAATGTCATGACAAATAGATGCATATCAGAGTAATCACACCTGGGTTGCATCATTCCTCTGAATGTGTTGGATCTTGAGATCCTTCTGGATCTATGGCAAGATATCCCTTCTGTTGCAAATACTCTTTAAAGTTTAACCATTTAAGCATATGTGAGTACATACCTATGATAGCATTTGCAGGTGGTGGCACCATCTGGCAGCAGCGGTAATCATTACCAACTCTTTAAAAACTTCAAGGGTAACTGCCACTGATAGTACGACTGCTACTGCAACTGGTACTGCAACTGCAACTAGTTCTGAGACTGCAACTGCAACTTAGGGTTTTATGAGGAAACCCTAATTTTTCAACTTTGAATTTTGAAATTCTGATCCAGGGGATAGATGTGCTTAGTTGAGGCGAGTTAGCTGGTGCAATCAGATTTCTGAAAATCCAACTTTTGCTCCTTCAAATCTGATTTGCGGATTTCTGGATTGGTGCTTCTGGTATCTCTGGTACTTTTGGTACTGGTTTTCTTCTGGTACTTTTGGTACTTTGTGAAACTAGGGTTTCACTTTCTGGGAGATCCAGCCACTGAAAAGGTGCGCTGATGATGCCAAATTGATCCTTAGGGGAGGGCACAACTTTCTAGATAGTTTTAGGGTTGAAAAGCTTCATTTTTGAAAAACCCTAATTTGCAGGTACGACAACAGTGACGTTTTTCTCTTGTGAAAGATGCTTCCTTCAGCTTGGCTCTGATACCATGTTAATGTTTAAGTCATTATTATATATGTTTGCATTTCATTAGATAACAATAGCATAATCCAAGATCACTGAGAAATACACAATCACAAGAGACACATCATTTATCCTGGGAAACCCTTTAGGGGAAGAAAACCCAACAAAACTTCCTTAATATAGATAGCCAATACAATGCCAAAAGATCTCTTATGCTAATACAGAAAGTCCTCTCCTAGATATGCGCCACTCTCTCTCTCCTTTGCTGGTAACAGATCAGAACTTGTCCTTCAAACTGAGCAAGTGAGTTGTTTTTTTTAAGTGAGGCGCTAGCCTCCTTTATTTATACAAGTCTGGCACGTGTGAAGTGTCTCTTCACTGGCAGGGCCGACTTCTCAAACTGGGTGGGTAAACCCACCTTTATTATATTTCTGGGTCTCTTAATTAACTGTTGGGGCCGACTTCTTATTCTGCCTATTACAATTGTCTTTTGACCAATCCGCAAAAGGGGATTTGGTCCTATTACAATATTCGACATGATCAATCCACTATGGGGATTGATCCTATGAATAAAATATCAATAATAATAAGAATACTCTTTGCAGTTACATTATTTCAACACAATGAACTAGCAAAACTTGTCCATTGGAGCTAAAACTTGGTCCAAGAGTGTACGGGGTCATAAGCCATTTGATTTGAGTACTCACACCCCTATACAAAATCCATAAGGACCAATTTTTTACATTTTTCATCAAAAATAATTAAAATTTCCAATTGACGGAAAATTTTAATTATTAAAAAATCCTATCAAAACTTAACAGAATTCCGCAAGACCCTAGGAGATGTCTAGCATGGTCATTTACAACACTTCTAAACCTTAGTTACCCATTGGGCTCGATCATTAGAATGCCTTTCACCACTTTGGAGAATTATATGAGTGAAAAACTCAAGGGTAATTAAAATCGCCGAAAAGCAAGATTAATTACCCAAGGATAAAAAACACTCGATGAAAGGACTTCCCCAATGATAAAGTAATAGGAAACTAACTAAAAGTTGACTCATGCTGACATATTACATTATTACCCCACACAGGGGAGCGAACATTCCATGTACACATAAAGATGTGCTGGGGGAAAAACTGCCCTGCTAAGCCATAAGTCTTCAAACATGTTGTACCACAAGGTACATATCTTCATGGTACATGACGTTGACCCCTAGTTGAAATAGGTGGTCAATATCTAGCTCCATATGGGGACGTGTGCTCAATCTTTTGGAAGGAGAGCATGCGAGAACCTCAGAATAAAGGATGCCCTCATGGGCATCAAATGGCTGTGTTGAAGATCATTTCAAGGTGGAGCCTTTTCACTGGCATATCTAACTTTATGTCGTCCAACTGACTGAGATGAGTTGTCAGAAGACATACACTTTACCCTGTTTTTTGATGTTTTGCTGTGAACCCTTTTTCCTAGTTGTCAACCACTTGATAGAATCTTCGTTGAACCCTTTCTGATGTATTTGTGTTGGTGCCAAGCAAAAAGATTTAAAGTTGGCTGATTTCAATTCTTCTTTGAAAGGCTTGGCATAATTTTCAATAGGGATGATATGTTGATTATTATTATCATCGTTAATTCTCTCATCATCTTCATTATCTCCTACTAGATTTATTCCATTTTTTCTTCTCTTCTTTTCTTTCTTTTTATGCTCGTTCTCTTTGTCGAATACATCATATTCGTCAAAACAAATGTCCACAATTTCTAAGACATAAGGAATAGACGGCCCAAAAATCCTATCCAATTCTTCCTGACATCTGACCGATTCATCTGAAAGCTAGTGAATTAATGTTGATGACGCAGTACCAAATGACGAATCCAACTCTGTCCCAGATTTTGAAAGAGTCACATCAATATCCCTTTCACTTGAAGCTTCTTCAAGAAAAAGACCATCAAAAGAATCCATGGCATCCCAAACATTACAAACACTTGGGAGTTCATCTTCCAGTTCCTCCTTGACATGTGTTACAAAATTATATGGCATCTGATAACGTCCCATATCTAATCTTTGATATACAAACTCATTTATGGGTCTTTTGGGATCTTCAACATGGTATTTTCTTTCCAATTCTCTACTCAGTTTAAACATGGCCCCTTCTGGAGTGGGAATGGTGGTATAAGTTAAGTCCATTTGTAGATTACCCCCCAAATCTGCAGCTGTTTTTCTTGAAAGCAACATACCCCAAGCATCTGGTACATCAATCACTACTATGTCCATTTCTATCATGATGTCTGAGAAGGCAACCAAGTGTACTTGTAAGCTCTTAATCAAACCATGCACCTTAATCATTTTACTATCCATGGCCCAAATGTTATGGTAAGGCCTTGAAATCTTTAAATTTATTTTTTCCATTACTTTCTTAGTCATAACATTTGAACTTGCTCCAGAATCAAGCATGCAATTATGAAGGAGATGGTTGTTCACAAGTAGAGAAAGGAAAAATGGTTGATTTTTTTCGTTTCCCCTATCCCAATTTTGCAAAATAACAGGTGCATCCTGGTAAGATACAACTGTTGACATGTCCATAGTGTTTTGAGGAGGATCTCCTATAGCTTCGAGCAATTTCCTCTTCTGAGATGGGATTTTCATAATTTCTGCCACGTGGCCCCATATTTTTGCATTATTCAACCACCCTCCTAAGTCAATATTTAATTCTGAATTTGTAGGAATAATTGATTGAGGAAGGGGAGGATGAGTTGTAGGCCTATCTTGATTTTTTGTCCCATCCCTTTGATAAGTGAAACCTCTATACCTAGCCATTTCTGATACTTGCTTGGGAGTAGGCTTAGGACCAAAATTTTCTGTTACTTTGTACACGACATCATTCATGCAATTTACATCCCTACTATGCTCCATCAATTCCATCCATTCATTCATGCTAACATTATATTCATGACCAAACATATTAACTTGCTCATGTTCTGGTCTAGATGGTTCCCCTTCATTACAAACTTGAAGAAAAATTTGGCAAGTTGATTCCTCATGAAATTGCCCACAAGGTCTACAATATGGTATAACTTAGTGGTCAACCATGTTAGTAGACTCAAAAGGATTTGGGGGCCTTTTCTCTTGAGGTGGAGTTCTCTTTTGCCACTTATCATTTAGCTTATGATGAGATTTGTTAATTTGAGCCCTCTCCATGGTCACCAACCTATTTTGCATAGCTGTCATCTGATTAGCATGGTTAATCTCTATTTTCTTTATTTGACTAGCCTGGTTAAACTCCATTTGCTTAATTTGGTTAAACTCCTTTATGCCATCATTAGAAGACTCTTGGTTTTCCACTTTCGTCGTCTTTTTCTCATTGGTTTTGGAAGAAGTTACCCTTGAAAAATCATGAATATTTGACTTCCTAGCATCTTGCATATTCTTATCTATCCTGATAGCATACTTTTGTGCATCCTTTAGAGTTGTTGGTTCTTTATCCCTTAATTGATATCTGATTTCACCTTCAAAGGCTTCCATATAATGAATTAAAATAGATGCATTAGGAAGCTTAATAGTTTGAGGGAGGCTTTTAACCAAGTCATTAAATCTCGTATTGAATTCTTCCATTATTTCATTTTTCTTCTTTTGATTAGAGTTAAGGGCAGCTAATAAATGACGATCCTCCTTCTAATCACCCCACCTTTCTATGATTGCTTTCTGAATTTTAGCCAAGGTGCTAAATTTATCATCATCCTGTTCTAAGAACCAATCTAAGACATCATCTTCTAAAGACAAGACAAAAAACTTCATCTTGGTGTCTTCATAGTTATGAGCATTGCACCATCTACTGACGCACACTCTGAATTTTCTGATGTGAGACTTGGCACTAACAACATTATTTCCTTGAAAAATAGGTAATTTCTCAATAGCTTTGTCAGGAAGAGGATGAGGATAACCTTGAATATTAATAAAATTACATGGTTTAAATTCTTCACCCATAGTTGTTGCAGGATAATTATGTGCAAATAAGAGATGTATATCAGAGATTGCTTCTTCCGCAAGACTTTCAAGTAGCCTACGTGGAGCTAGTTTGTTTATTCTCCTCCTATACACCCTTTCAGGTTCAGGAAGGGAATCAACCAACCCTTGCGGGTTGCTCCTGGTAGGATACCTCAAAGAATTATCAAATGGAGTCGCCACTTGGAGATTAAGCAATGTCTAACAACAAATCTTAAGTTGGACAAATTTATTACTTAGTTTTTTTAAAGAATTAATTAAATTTTGTCAATAAAACAATGATAAGAGACTTATCCCTGCCAACAACGCCAAAGATGTTGCCTTCCTTATACACACCTCCAAGTGTGGAGAAGTCTCCAACCCACTTAGTGTGTCCTTGGAGGCACAAACCTAAGTCTAGACCCACTCTCACCTCGATCTAGACCTCTTTCGTCTAGGCTCACTCCTAGGGAAGCTAAGGGGGGTAGACCCTATTAAACTATGTGAAATTTTGATTAATGATCTAGGAGTTAATTGAGTTATTAATTAAAGAAACCCAACCCAATGACAAGCAACACATGCAATGATGCAGTTCTTTCAAATGACAGACAAACCTTTCTTTGTAAATCAACAATTAGACCAGTGCCTAAAGATTAATTAGAATTGATTTATTGAGATATACAACAAAGAAATATAGCTATACAAGAATGAAACAATGTTATGAAATATCCACACAATAAGTATGAGAAATAACTTTACACTTAGATCAATTATGTTCAAATAAATAAAGAATGCTCGAAATAAAGAATGCTTTGAAACAAGTATTCACATAAAAGAAATTTGCTTAAAAGTAAATTGCTTGAAAAGTAAAATTTGCTTGGAAAGTAAATTGCAAAACTTGAAAAGCAAATGTAGTGAAAAAAAGTGTAGGTTGATTTTAACAAGTTTTTATGTCTCTCTTGAGCTTAGGGGGATTAATTGTGAGAGTTGTAGTAATCCTAAGCTATGTGACTACCCCTAATTTTTAATGCTTCAACCAAAAGGAAGTGTTGGGTGCTCAATAAGAAGAACAAACAAGGTTCTTTCCTAGCTCCATAGGTCAAATCCAGAATTCTTGGGCACACAACAAGGAGGACACGTAGTGTCGTGAAATCGTCCCCGATTTCAACCCCTTCTAGCCTCCCAAGTCATTTTTTCTGATGGTAGAAATCATAATAAATTGGGTGCCTAATTAATCTAGCCACTCAATCCTTTGCCCTTTCTTAGTTACCCAACATCCACAAAGTGGCAAGGGGAGGGAATACGGGGAAGAAGCAATGTTTTAAAAAGCGAAATCGGTACCGGAATCGGTCGAGGGTCCAACCTGAACCGGAACCGGTAATAAACCGGTTTCAATGAACTGGTTTTTTAAAAAATACATAAAATATTTAAATTTTAACTAAAAAAATATATTTTTAAGATTTTAAATCATGTTTCCAAAGCATTAGAGACAATTAGAGACAACATATCTAAAGTATGCTCATGAATATATCAAAACGACACCAAGTGCAATACATATCTAGAGATCGGAACATAAATACATAATCAATGAGGCTCTAAATGGCCTCTACAACATCAAATAACATACTAAGTTAGAGTCANNNATACTATAGGTGGGAATGCCAATGAAAAATACAAAATAGCCATAGGGTAGATACTAGAACCGTAGATGGAAGAATCTCATAGCTCATGAGTCATGACTGTCAGTAGTCCTCCATGTCATAATCATCAAGATTGGCATCACTACCACTGATGTCCCCTCCATCCTCCATCCTCCTCCTCCTCCTCCTCCTCCCCTATATCCAATGCAATCCGTGCATTTGTTGATGTGGACTCTGGAGGATGACCCCTCAAGAGGATCACCATCATCAAAAGTGACCGGATCTAGCACTAGTTCATTAAGATCCAAGTTGGCTAATGCCAACTCAACACTGCTGTTCAAACCCTTATCATCAGAAAACACATCCCACATCTTTGTCTTTCCCTTCAACTACTCTTCTCTCTACTTGTATATAAGACAGAGGTTGGTGTGCACATACACTACTAAGTCACCGGACACAATGACAAACTACAAAGAGAAGAGTTCAATAGAAGAGTTTATACTTGAGTGAAGGGTACATTTTTACTGGGGTCATGACAAAAGAGTTCAACAATCAATGCCACCAACATCGAGGTACATAAAGAGCTTGGTTCTCTTGATTAAATGTCAGTTCCATACACTCGTACATGATAGAATCCAGTGGAAACATTGCAATCTTGCCAATCTTGAAATCCTGAAAACTGTTAAGTCTGCTGAATTTTGAATGGGACCTAAAATTCTACTTTCTCCATATGAAGTCCAATGAGGTTGGAACCACTCTCAAACATCCTGAAACACTTAATGGTAAGGTTAAAAATTTAAGTAAAAGTGGCATTCTCCTTTATCTTTCATTTTAATAAGGCAAAATAACCCTCAGCTGCACACCAAAACACCTTACAACTTCAACTTGCATGAGAAAACATGAGCCATGTACTTCTCTATTACTTAGGTTTTAGGTTTTAGGGGGTTTTAGGTTTCTGGGACCAAATCGACCGGTTTATGACCAAACTGGCCGGTTTGGTCATAAACAGGCCGACCGGTTCGAACCGGTGGACCATCAAACCGGTCAAACCGACTGGTTTCGGTTTCGGTTCAACGGTTTTTAAAACACTGGGAAGAAGGCGGGGCACCATGGATGGCAAAGCCAAACACTATGCAAGGTGTGGGCGAAATTAAATAACTTGAAATTAAATTGAAATTTTAATAGTAACCTCACAACTATGGCACAATATGGAGAACAAGACTATCGATTTTATGCCAAGGTGGGTAAATAAAATGAAAAGTAAAGTAAAGTAACCTAGCCACTCAACCTTCTCTTTGTGGGAGAAGTGGGGCAACAATCGCTAATCAAAACTTCACATAGTTTAATAGGGTCTACCGCCCTTGGCTTCCCTAGGAGTGAGCCTAGACAGAAGAGGTCTAGATCGAGGTGACAATGGGTCTAGACTTAGGTTTGTGCCTCCAAGGACACACCAAGTTGGTTGAAGACTTCTCCATGCTTGTAGGTGTGTATAAGGATGACAACATGGTGAATTGATGCATGGTGAAGGTTTAAATGTGAACACAAAGCACAATTCTTTGTGTTTATGTCAATCAAAATGGTCCACAAGGCATAAGTACCAATGGCACACTTGCTAACGAATTATTTTAGAGTTTTGTTGGTCAAAGGGCTTCTAGAAAGAGCACTCAAGCATTACTCTTGGCATTGACATATATTTCTAGAAGAGCGCTCTCATAAATGAGGCTTTACGCATTTTCTTGGAAATTCGCCCTACCAAGTAATATTATTATTTGGAGGTGGCTATTTGTAAGAAAGCACCATCATCGTGGAGTTTTACGCTTGTCATTCATGCACACTTACTGAAAATTCTTCCTTCCTATTTGACCAAGCCTTTTATCATTAATTTACACATGAGAAGGACAAATGGCACCTAGATTTTGCTTTTGCATGAAGATAAGGATGGAATAAGGTGACATGTGGCATTAAAACCATCTAGAACATTGTATCTGAGCATTTTTCTATGGGATTTTGATCGAATTCCCCCCTTCCCCCCCTCGTTAGTTATATTTTCTTAGGAAAATATTATTTTATTGGAGATGAGAGTTGAGCTAAAACCTATATAAGGGTTTGCTCTCTCCATTTTGTACATGGTTTGGATTAGTGGAGAATAATGGGAAGAAGCTTGTCTCACCTTTGTAAAGCTATTGTGTAATATTGTCTATTCTTTAGTATTTGTTCTAGGGTAATCAAAACTTCACATAGTTTAATAGGGTCTACCGCCCTTGGCTTCCCTAGCAGTGAGCCTAGACGGAAGAGGTCTAGATCGAGGTGACAATGGGTCTAGACTTAGGTTTGTTCCTCCAAGGACACACCAAGTGGGTTGGGGACTTCTCCACGCTTGTAGGTGTGTATAAGGATGACAACATGGCGAATTGATGCATGGTGAAGGTTTAAATGTGAACACAAAGCACAATTCTTTGTGTTTATTTCAATCAAAATGGTCCACAAGGCACAAGTACCAATGGCACACTTGCTAACGAATTATTTTAGAGTTTTGTTGGTCAAAGGGCTTCTAGAAAGAGCACTCAAGCTTTACTCTTGGCATTGACATATATTTCTAGAAGAGTGCTCTCATAAATGAGGCTTTACTCATTTTCTTGGAAATTCGCCCTACCAAGTAATATTATTATTTGGAGGTGGCTATTTCTAAGAAAGCACCCTCATCATGGAGTTTTACGCTTGTCATTCATGCACACTTATTGAAAATTCTTCCTTTCTATTTGACCAAGCCTTTTATCATTAATTTACACATGAGAAGGACAAATGGCACCTAGATTTTGCTTTTGCATGAAGATAAGGATGGAATAAGGTGACATGTGGCATTAAAACCATCTAGAACATTTTTCTATGGGATTTTGATCGAATTCCCCCCTCCCCCCGTCGTTAGTTATATTTTCTTAGGAAAATAATATTTTATTGGAGATGAGAGTTGAGCTAAAACTTATATAAGGGTTTGCTCTCTCCATTTTGTACATGGTTTGGATTAGTGGAGAATAATGGGAAGAAGCTTGTCTCACCTTTGCAAAGCTATTGTGTAATATTGTCTATTCTTTAGTATTTGTTCTAGGGTAATCATAGAAATCTTTGAGTTGCAAGTTTTCATTGACGAAGGAGCTATTACAAGGAAAACATTGCAAGCGAGGTATGAAGTGTTTTTCTATTTCATTTCTTTGTCAAATTCTGGGTTAGATCTATTGTATTGGGAGTGAATATCTAAGGGTTTCATTTCCTTACCCTAGGTTTAGTATATGACTTACTTTGTAATACTTTAGGTTAATTTCTTTAGAATTAGCCGGCCTGCAAGATTTCTTATTCCTTATTTTGATGCTCATCCAAGCAATCATTATGATGTTTGGGACTTCAACAACCAAGACAAGAAGAAAAATACTCAAGAGTGACGTCATGCCCCTTTAGGGTGATGTTAGGCCTCTCTAGTGAAACGTTGGCCTCTGTTATTAACATAAAATATACATAAATAAGATATTCATAACGTTGGCCTCCAGGAGCAAAATGTTGGGCCTCCAAAGGCCTCTAGATCAAGCCACACATGCCACTTGGCACATAACTGCCTCCAAGGTGTCCATCAAATGCTGGTGACGTCAAGGGTCACAGAGGTGACGTCATGGGCCTTTCAAGGCCAACATCATAGGAGGGCAAGACCCCCCTGGGTCCAGGCCTGCCAGGTTGTCTCTGGTGGAATGTCCTCCTCTCTCTCTGGTGCAAGCCTCTGACCTGTCTCTGCCCCTGGATGGGTTTTCAGTATCCATTTGGTGGGCTTTTAGCCCTATGGAGGTTCGAACTAATCATCTCCCCATGTGTACCTATCCGTTGGGTGTGGCCCTGCAACAACAACAAGTACGCCCTCCATGGGCTCATAAGTCACAGGGATCATAGCAATGTCAATCACATCTAATAATCAAGTTATCTAAAGATGTGCATAAAACCACCCTTTCCCAAACAAGTGCTTAAAGACGTTATGCTATTCTACAAGCTAGGTTTGGAGAGGATGTGAGGAGGTCCTATTGGGCTAATTCTCATTGGATGTGGGATGTTTCCAGGTGAAGACAAATCCAGGCCATGTAAGTGGATGAGGTGGTGAGGGATGTTTGAGCAATGGGTGCAGCGATGACAGGTGAATGTATGGCTTACCTGTGGGTGCCTCTGAAGAGGGTGAGCTACACCTTGTCATGGATGAAAATGTTTCCAAGCCCATTCAATGCCTTTTATCTTTTTAATCTTATTGTTTTTTCTTTCAAGAGACTAGTTAGGGGACACTGCCCTGGCGTGGTGACCAGTGGTGACAACGTTACCCACAAGCATTTCACGGAGATGAGAAGGCTGGCTCGTGATGAGACCCCATTTCTCTTGGCCATGCCACTAAGAGCCACTACCATGGCGTGGTGACCAATTGAATGGTAGTGTCATACCGCTACATGCCCATGGACCTAATAGGATGGCTTGTGATGAGACACCCTATCCACCAACTAGGTCTTGATTTTATTATTTATGGGTCCCTCTATTTCTTGTTGAGAAGCCTTTTATTGCTTTCTCGGGGATCTCTGGGTGAAGCATCTGAAGGTTTTGTTCTTTTGGCTTTTATCCTTTACCAACTACTTTTACCCTTTGGGCCTTTAGCCCCTTCTTCCCACAAGGTAAGGTACAACCCTTTGCCAACTTAGCAAACCCAATGCCTGAACCAATATAGGGGATGGATGAGAGGGAAAAAGATTAAAAGTGATAAGTATGATGGGAATGGACGATGACCTTTCATGAACCCACCCAGTGGAAACTCAAATCCTAAGGGAACCAACTTGCTAGGGCATCTTGTCATTCCACTAGGTGTGGACAAGTGGAAAGGCATAAGGTCCAAGCACAGGTTAGAAGTAAAAAGAATTAAATGCACATATTCAAATGTTTTGAGAATCAGAGTGACACATACCATGATACTCAGACTCATTACCTCATGGAGGAAGACCTAGTGCTGTTGAAGGACCAGGCCGATAGGATGGATGCTGTTGTTGCTGACAAGATGGAGGCGCTGAAGAAGAAGGATGGGCCCTCCAAGGCAGGCCCAAGTCAATATGGCTCTCGGTACTCCATGTCTAGGAACTGTGGGCCTCGAGACATAATCTCCTTAGTTATCCCTAGGCTAGGGGATAACATCTGGCTCCAACTCTGGGACATGTGCTCACCGTAGAGTGCATGAGAACCTCAACATCTCTGGCATGACTTGTGACCTGCTTGATCTCAACACAAAATTATTAGCAATCATTTGGGGTGGTGATATCACCCCTGGCTCATATATAGTACAAAAAATGAAAATAAACAAGCATATATACAAATGGAAATATAACTACTCTAGCATGAAATGCATATGGTATATACATTGAATGCAAATGCCTACCTACTTACCTGTACTTACCTTATGGTTGAATGCTAGGTGTAGTCAAATAGCCAGTGAAACCATCTTAGCAATGTCTCATAATACCTGCCTCTGTGCTTCATCATAAACCAAAGCAGTGATAAGTTAAGCACAAAAATAACATGAGTTAGAAAATGTATTGTATCATTGGAAATCGTAAGGTGTAGCTCATGGAGGCGGGTGGGAGGGAAAAAGTGGTGCCAAGTCATACTGTCAGGAAAGTGCTCAATCCATCTCAGAAAGGGATCGTGAAAAGTCAAAGGTTCAAAAGACCGACTCAAAGAGTCTGAATGCTGGCTACCTAGGACGTCTTCACAATCTGAGGCTTGGGAAGGGATTAGCAAGAACTGAAAGGATGACTAACAATTCCTTAAGGGGGAGCTAGAAGACTGTGATAATAAGCTTCTTCTTAAGGTACCCAACCTTCCCCTAAAAAACAAAAGGAGGCTTTATCCTATAGAAGACTTAGGATAAGGGACATGTTTCCAAACCATACCTTCAGTGACATAGCGAGGTAAAGTAATCAAAGGGAGGTAGAAAATCTCATCCCAAGTATTCTGCTTTAGGCAAGCAACTTCCTTACTCTCATCACGATCTGAGCAAAATGATGGTTGATAATTTTCTTCACAGAATAAATCCGAATGCTCATAAGAATACTCATCAAAATTCTCAAGGTATGATCGAAAACCATCAGGAGAATATAGGACTAGGTCATCCTTGGGTGTTTGGAAAGTATCTATAATTATATCATCTCCTTGTTGCCAACTGTCAAAATTAGTAACCTCATATGATAGTTGCAAAGGCAACTTCTGGAAATGACCTTCAGTGTCGTAAATGGGATCCTTATTAGAACCAATCACATCCCACTTACGCCTTCCAATATGTATAACTCATCAATATTATCAACAATGTCACTATCTGTATCATAACATGAAGGATTTAAAGCATCCAAGGGCTCATCTAGCACCTCCTCACTTTCCAAATCATAAAGTAAAGAATCATCAAAATTTTGGAAAGGTAGGTAACTTACTGTGTTTATTTCTTCTTGTGCAGGAGCTTTGAGGACTTGAGTGTCTTCATCGAATGAAACAACATGCATCATTGTTTCGTCCTCATGACTTGCCCCTACATCTTCAACTATACAACAAGGAGGATCTACCTTGCCTGAGGATTCCATTTCTCCTTCACTCTATGAATCATGGAATAAGGTATTATCAAAATCCTGAAAAGGAAAGTGACTAACCTCATCCTCTTCTTCTTGTGTAGGAGGAATAGGCTCGTGGATGGCTTCATCAAAGGGAGGAGCATATATCGATACTTCATCATCGTGTTTGATATCTCTAGGCTCTCGCTCTTTAACCATATCTTTGTTATCTTCGGTAGAAGCATGAGTAAATTCTTGCCCTTCCTCATGGGATTGGAAAACCTCATCAAGATCGCTCTCCTCAACCTCCTGTTGGTTGATGACTTGTTCTCTTTTTTCAAAGATATCAAAGGAAAGTAATCTCTGTAGACTAAGGATATCTGGGGTACCTTTGGGGTCATCAACTTTGGTTCCTAGAGAGAAGATGTGTTTTCTCTTGGACAAAGAGATATTCTCCTCGATTTGCATGGCCATGTAATAGGCATCATCGATTTTTTTTGGCCCCTTTTTATTGAGGAGGAACCCTAAATGCACTAAGAGTGCATTGGTATAGAGATACATGAGGTACTTGTCTCCAGGATGATGGGTTATAGGAATCTGATATAGCAAGTTCTCAAACCTATTATGGAATTCCCTGACAGTCTCATTCTCAGTTTGTTTTATTTAGTTGAGTCTTTTTAGTAACGTTTGGATATATTCCAATTTAATACCCCATCTTTTGAGAAAGGTTTCTTCTAACTGGTCCATAGATGTGATGCTAGCATCAGGGAGATTGTCATACCATTTCCTAGCATTGCTAGGAAGAGTGGTAGAGAAAATTTTCATTGCCAAATCTTCAACATCATCATTGATAGGATGGAGTTGAAAGAAAGCCCAAAAATCACCCATGTGATAGTCGGCTCTCTCCCCATCATTACCAGTGAATCTAGGGAGCCATTTCTCATACTTCAGGGGCATTTGTCGAGGGTATCCTGGGATTTTACTCATGTCTAAAGGTTTGAAGTTTCCCGGGTCCCATTGAGAAGTCATGGTTGGTTTTGTCATTAGTGGAGTCGCCGGATAATTTTCTTGAAATTATCAAAGGGATCAGGGGATCACCCTCAGTGGAGTCGCCAGATAAGCTTTGTAAAGTAAAGGCTCTTACCGAGAAGTGTTGGCTTTGAGAAGAATTGACTTAGTGTTCCCCAACAGCGACGCCAAAATGTTATCGCTCAATTTGTACTTATTCCAAAGGAAAAGGTTGAGGGAAGGCAAATTGGCGTAACGAGAGGCTATCCTATCACTGTCACCTCAACCAGGTACCTCTTTCTATTTAGGGTTGATGACCCAGGGGAGACGTCCCCAATGACCTGGGAGTTTGAGAAGGCAAAGGTTAAAGTGTCGATGAAAATATCCCCTCTCACAAGTCACATTGATCAGAAAGTCCCAGGGTTTTAAGCAATGAAGTAGTGAAGTATTAAGATGTACCTGCCTAGAGCAAATCAACATGAAGATATATCTTTCGCAAGTACAACTTGCTGTTAGTACTTCATAAAACCATGGACTTTATCAATAAAAGCAATAGTTAATATGTGGTGAAGCAAACATAAATTTATAGAAGCACTGTTTATGAGATGATTGCCTCACAATAAAAGCCTTGAAATGGCTTCACAATGACCAAGAATAATTACTCAACAGTAGCAAAGTACTAGCATTTGTCGGAAGCAAATCAGGCAGTGTATAAATCAACTTTACAATTGCTTTTATGTGCTTTTAATGCTGCAATAGATGGTTGTAGCTTACTTTAGTAAAAACAACAAATAGGTTAGTAGATTAGACTATTCTAAGGTTAGGAGTAGTTAGTAGAGAGCTTAAGGTAATAGTTTTGAGGGTGGCTTTCATCAATCACTCAATTGTAAGGCTTAGATCAGTGCTTTTTGGGGTAAATGGAGTCTTTTTAGGAAACGACAAATATTGAAGGAACAAATGATAATAAGAGAGCTAGAGACAAGAGGGTCAATAATTGAAGTGTTGGTAGCCCAAGGCTTCAATCACCAAACCCTAGGGGGAAAATAGCCACTAGGAAGTAGGTAACCCTAGGCCCTAGCTGTTTTCCTCCTCTAGCTCAAAGATGAAATAGATGGTGACTAGATGAAGCAAAAGGTGCTAGGGTGTTGCAATGACAAGGCCCTTAGCAAAAAGATTCAAGAAAAACGGTTTTCTAGCATAATCTAGTCGGTGGAAGTTATTAAGGAAAGAACAATAACACGTGCTTTAGAATCCTAGGGTTTTAAGCTAGCAATTTCATAATCTTCGAATAAATACAAGATAAATACAACCATAACCATTCAATAAAGGAGAATTGAAGAAAATTTACTTACATTCACCAAGAATCATCTAGCAAATAGCCTAGTTGAACACTTCCACCAAGAAAAATGCTAAAACACTCAAAAAATAGCCTCCTTCAAGAAGTGCACACCAAATTTCATCCAAGAAACCCTAATTAGGGCTCAAATTTCTCCAAATTGCTCCAATGCTCTCAAGAGAAAAATGGGATGAATGTATGATGGCAAGAGCAAGAGAGTGTGGTGAAATTTCTATAGCATAACCTTAGCTCAAAGAATGGTAATGAAATGAGAGGAAGAGGGTTCTATTTATAGTTCAAGAGGCAAAGTGAAGGCACTTGGATGGATGCCAAGTGTTGCAAACCCATGCAAAGGAGGGAATCTCAAGGAGGGGGGCGCACCACCTCTAGGATTTTGGCATGAGTGAGGACATGGATGAGTGATGTGGAGTGTGGGGACATGAAAGGGTGAGGTGGTAGGCTAAGACGGGCACACATCATGAGGGAGGGGCCCAACTCATGAGGGAGGGGCCCACCTATCATTTTATTGCCATTTCCAAAGGTTTCCATGTGAGGGGGGCGTGGGTAAAAGAATGAGTGCATAGGTGAGGGGGTGTATAATGGTTAGAAAGTGGGTTGGGTAGGTTAGGAATGTCTCTTCCTGCCTTTTTCCACCATTACATTACCCCATTAACTCAAAATTACAAAATTTACATTTTTGACTTAGCATTAAAAAATGTTTTTTTGACTGACTTTGACTCCGGGTGGACAAATGATGAGGAAAACTTGTCCGACTGAGCTGAAACTTGGTCCAAGGGTGTAGGGGGTGCCTTTCCATTCTATCTGAGCAGAAATACCCCTATCAAAAACCCAAAGACCTAGTTTTTACAATAATTGCTCAAAAACATTTAATTAATTAAATAATTAAAATCCCAACCTTAGGAAAATTAATTAAATTTAATTAATTAAAAAAAAACCTATCTAGACTCGACGAAATTCCGCGAAACTTTCTACAATGTCTAACATGGTCATTTACATCATTCCTAAACAATAGCTACCAAAGGATGAGACCATTAGAACGTCGTTCACCACTTTAGAGGAATTATTGCAAGTGTGAGGGAAAAACTCAAGGGAAATCAACTAGGCTGAAAAGCCCAATTGACAACCTGAGGATAAAAAACCCTCGGTGAAAAGAACTCTCCCAATGAAAACATCCCAAGGTACCTGACCTAACTATGATCCCTGCAGACCTATTACATTATTAACCCACACAGGGGTGCAAAAATTTCGTTTACAAAATTTTGTGCTGGAGGCATAAAATGCCCAGTAGAACCAAACTATCTTCAACAGACTTGAATCTGATGATGCATATCTTCATGGCACATGGAGTTGACCCCCTAATTGAATAGGCGGTCAACATCTAGCTCCAGATGGGGACGTGTGTTCGATCTTCTCACATGAGGTGGAGAGCATACGAGAATCCAACATCTACAAAGAGTGCTCACCAATAACCAACATGAGCATACATAGATACATATATTGAAATAAATGTTCTTAACAACATCTACATAATGAAATATCCAAAGTACAACATCATAACTACAAAATGACACTATGATACAGAAATAACTCTAAGTACATATCATCATCATGAATGAAACAATACAAAATTGAAATACAAGGAAAAGGGTTAGAGATACGTTACAGAGGGTGCCCCTTTGGACACCAAGTTGCTCATCATCTGAAAAAGAGTTTGAGCTGCTGCCGATTCCTTGGAATATTGATGGGCTCACCATCCAAATGGATGAGATGAAAAGAATTAGGCCCTGCTACTTCTCTGATCAAATATGGACCCAACCACAAGCTATCAAACTTGCCATGTTTCCCTGGTTTTTCTCTGCCTTTATCCCATAGCAAAACTGTATCCCCAATCATGAAATCCATCAGCCTGGCTGACTTGTCAAAAGCTTTCTTTACCTTACTTTGATTCTTGCAATTCTGATCATAAGCCTTTCGTTTGATCTCATCTAACTCAATGACCTGATTGACCCTGTTCTAAATTGCATCCTACTCTGTGGAAAAATCCTCAACTGACCCATAAGTAGGAAGTCTAAGGTGCACTGGCAACCTAGCTTCCAATCCATATACTAACTCAAAGGGACTCTTCCCAGTTGCTGCCTTCTTTGTTATTCTGTCAACCCATAATGCATGTTTTATTTTACTATCCCAAGATTTCTTGTTCTCACCACCTATCTTCTTGACGATGGTCATTAAGTTTTTGTTACTTGACTCTGCTTGACCATTTCCTTGGGGATAGTAATCTGATGCATGTGATAAGATAATACCATATTTGAAACAAAACGATGACATCTCAGTTGAACAAAAGGCCTTGGCATTATCTGTCACTATCTTTGATGGGACCCCAAATCTAGTTATAATTCTGTCTTCTAGGAAATCCATCACAATCTTCTCAGTTGCTGACTTGGTAGGAATGGCTTCAAGCCACTTGGTAAAGTAATCTGTTGCTGTGATAACCCATGAATACCCATTACTTGAATTATCATTAAACTTCCTGATGAAGTCCAAACCCCACTGCTGAAAAGGTGCTTCAACCACAATTGGTTGCAAAGGGAGAGCTGCTAACTTTTGCTTTCCTATGAAAAGCTCACATGGCTCACACTTCCGAGCAAATTGATGCACATTTGAAAATATTGTGGGCTAGTAATATCCTGCTCTAAGGATTTTGTGGGTAGTAGTTTTAGCAGCAAAATGTCCACCACAAAATCCCCCATGGAATTCATCCATTAGTTTCTTTGACTCAATGTCATCCACACATCTAAGGATCACCCCATCAGGATTCTTCCATCCTAACCCATCTCTAGTAAGGACACACTTAGCAGATTTTAACCTTAAAGCCCTTTTCTTATGTCCTATTAGATGGCTTGGACAAGTCAGATTCTTGAGATAAAAGATGATGTCTGTATACCACTCTACTTGTTCAAGATTCAATAAGTTAGGAGGAAATTCTTCATCATTAATTTGGCAAACCATACCTAAGGTCCTCTCATTACTTTCTGTTAACATCTTAGCCAAACCTTGACCCTTAATCAACTTTGTAGGTCTGATTTCCAAATCATACTCTTGGATTTTAGCAATCCATCTACCCCTTGAGCCTAATCCTTCCACTTGTGATAAAACATTCTTAACTGCAGGATTAGGAACATAACCAATCACTTTGGAATATCCAATGAAGACTTTGAAATGTTTGAGTGATTTCACTAAGGCATAAGCTTGTTTCTCAAACATGGGATACTTAAGCTTTGAATTTTGCAAGGCCCGACTCATATATGCAATAGGTTGTTCATGGCCTTGATCATTTTTCTGAAGCAACACACCAACAATAGTGTCTTCAGAAGCAAAAGAGAAAATCTGAAAGTCCTTATTATAGTCTGGGCTAATAAGGATGAGAGCTTCACATATGGCAGTCTTAATACATTCAAAAGCTCGCTTACTTTCTTCATTCCGTTCAAATTTAACATCCTTCTTAAGCAATTTATATATAGGTTTCATAATCTCAGCATAGTTAGGAATGAACCTATGGACAAAATTGGTTTGTCCTAAGAAGGATTGGAGAGCTTTCTTTGATGCAGGCAAGGGTACCTTGCTAATAGCCTCAACTCTCTCTGGGTCTAACTTGACCCCTTCTTTTGAAATTATGTGGTCCAATAGTTTTCCTTCAGTCACCCCAAAGACTAACTTAGCAGGATTTAGAGAAATTCCAAACTCTCTACATCTGTCCAAAACTTGCCTAAGGTGGTTAATGTGAGTTTTCTCATCCTTAGAAAACACTGTCAAATCATCCTAATATATTTCAATTAATTTTCCAATTAGCCCCCTAAAGGCATAATCCATAGATCTCTGAAAAGTAGCTCCAACATTTGATAAACCAAATGGCATTCTAAGATATTCAAAGGTTCCCCATGGAGTAGTAAAAGTTGTCTTATGCCTATCTTTAGCTTTAAGTCTGATCCGATTATAACCTGAAAAACCATCAAGCATGGAAATCATTCCTGATCCTGTTACTCTTTGAAGTAAAGTTTCCATCTTGGGAAGGGAGTAGTCGTCCTTTGTGCAAGCAATGTTCAAATTCCTGAAGTCAATACATATCCTGATCTTTCCATTCTTCTTCCTAGCAACAACCAAGTTTGAGCACCATGAAGAATGTCTAGTTTGGGCAATGATTCCTGCCTACATTTTCTGTAACTCTTGTTGGACCAAAGGAGCTAACTTGGGGTTCATTTGCCTCAATTTCTGTCTAAAGGGCTTGGTTTCTTCCTTAAGAGGAATCACATGTTGAATCACTTCCTCCCTATAGACCTTTAGCTCATCATAACTGAAAGCCAAGACATCCCTATATCTTTTAATAACTTAACTATTTCATTCATTTCTTCTATATGGGTAGTCTTGCCTATCTTTATCAACCTAGGCTCTTCATTAGTTCCAATGTTAACTTCTAGGTGGTCACATAATTTTTTCTTTGAGTCTTCTTTTTGCTTGTGACCATCTAGTCTATTAAAGTCCCTTTCTAAGGACACAACTCGCCTAGGGGGTGTTTTCACCTTATCAACATTTCCAGTATAATTACATCCTTCCTCTTTTATGTTGATGCCAAAATCGGAAAACTCATGCATATGAGTCAAAAACTTGATAACTTGTTTGTCATCATCAAAAACCCGCCAATGGTTCATATTATCCGGAACTGACGGTCTAAAAATCACTTCCACCGAAATATTTTCATCAATCAAACTATTTGGAAGCTGAAGTGTGGAAGCTGCTACTGCAAGTTCATCTGCCTTTGAATTATGTTCTCTAGGAATAGCAATCAGGTTTAAAGCATCTAGATTATTGATTAAGTCCCATATTGCATTCCTATAACCTTTCAATCTCTCAAATTTGCAAGCAAATTTATTCTTCAATTGTTGTATGACCAAATCTGAATCCCCTTTGATATTTAGACATTTAACTCCCCTATCTCTGCAAAGTTCTAAACCAAGGAGCAAAGCTTCATATTCAGCCACATTATTTGTTGCATCAAACTCCAATCTATAAGCAAACTTTGACACTTTACCATTTGGAGCTTGAAGCACAATTCCGACACCTTTTCCTGCTCTAGAAAAAGCACCATCAAAGTTCATGTACCACACTTTGTCTAACTCATTATCTTGGACTTTATTTTCTAGGGGCACAATGGAGTTAGACAAAATGGCATAATTACCAAGACCTTCATCATCATATTTTAACTCATTTATGGGGTTCTTGGGGTCTTCCACATGGTATTTTCTATACACTTCCCTAGTCAACTTGAAAGTGCTTCCATCTGGAGTAGGGAGGGTGGCATAGGATAGATCCATTTGTAAACTACCACCCAAATCTGCAGTTGCCTTTCTATTCAACAACATTTCCCAAAGATCCGGAACATCAATCACTACAATATCCATTTCAATCATAATATCCGGAAATACTGTTAAGTGCACTTGCAAACCCTTAATCAATCCATATACTTCAATTGTTTGACTATTCAAGGCACAAATGTTATGATAAGGTTGAGATATTCTTAAGTTTAACTGTTCCATTACTTTCTTAGTCATAACATTAGAGCTTTCTCCTGAATCTAGCATGCAATTGTGTAACACTTTGTCATTCACAAGTATCAAATCAAGTATACTTGCTACCCTGTTGTTACTACTTGGAAAAGCAGTCTTGGTGTACTTCCCAGTGCACACCCCTTGCACAAATCCTGGTGCTTTGTACTAAAATCTGATACCTTGGTAACAATCTTTCTCAATACTCTCAGAGCCCCATGATGTAAATGGGCCATCCTCCTATGCCATAGCTCACATAAGTCACTATTGTTGGTACTATGTATCAATACTCTAGATGGTTGAAACATAAGCTGACATAGCTTCTCATGTCTAATCCCAATCACTTTGGCCGAAATGATACTGGACACCTTGGGATGCATGAGTACATGTCCATCACAGAACACTACCTCATACCCCCTGTCATCAATGGTAGAAACTGATATCGGGTTCTTTTCAAGCCCAGAACATACAAGACATCTCTCACTAACATGGGAGGATGAGAATCCCTCTGAAAGGATAGTGTCCCAATCCCAACTTCCCTAACTATGGAATCATCACCAAGCACTACCTCAAGATTTACAACCCTCTCAGTAAAATATGTAAAGTGCTCACACACACTTTTCATATGGCGGGAAGCTCCACTATCAATATACCACACACTGGTAGATGCTGCACTAGAGGAAAGACAAACTAATAAAGAAAACTCCTTCTCGAGCTTAGTGGAAAACTCTTCCACTTCCGTTGAAGTTGCAACTTGTTTCCTTTTCTTGTTTGGACACTGACCTGCATAGTGCCCCATTTTGTGAAATGCAAAGCACTTGATTTTGCTCATGTCGTTTTGCCCTTCACCCTTTTGCTTGGCCCCGCCCTTGGAACCTTTCTTGGACTTTTTCTTGCTCTTTGCTCTGCAAGAGCAACATTCTCTTCATCATCCCCATCATGTTGGTCTGCATTTTTGGAACCACGTCTTATTTCCTCTTGATTGAAATCATCCCACAATCTTTCCCCACTGGGCAGATATTCACATGCATCAACGAAGACTTCCCATTTCTTGGGAAAACCACCCAAAGCGGTTCTAACCAACTCTGAACCCTATATAGTCTACCCCACTGCTACCAACTCATCTCTCACCTGTGTGATCTTGGTGAGGTATATGTTGAAACTGTGTCAATTTTGGTCATCTTGGTGTTTCTCAGTTTTTCCCGCAATACCACCTTCATGTTTTCATTGGAGCTTTTGTAAAGCTTGGTTAAAGCTTCCAACATATCAAAGTTGTAATATTCCCAAGCCAATTTGCCAAGAACATCACATTTTGCATGAATTTTTCACTGTTTCTGGTTGTGGCATTTCGTCAAACACTTTGCTGATTTACTTCTGTTTGGGTGTTTACTTACAAGTTGACTTCTTTAATTCGGCCTTAGGGGTTATATTCAGTTATCACACATAGATCTGAAGATATAATCAATGGAAATACAAGATACACCAAATATGGAACCAATAGCAAAGATCTGACCTTTATTAATATAATGAGCAAAAACCAGATACAAGAGTGAGGCCGATTTGGAATGATCAACAGATGGATCCATAAACATAATAAGAGATGCTACAAAATGATCTCGGGAAGAAGTTGAAAGCCTCCAAAGGTTGAATACACAATGAAGCCTTAATACAAGAAGAGATCTGGGTTGTATGAAGTACCAAACCCCCAACTGGAAAGGTCACCCTCCAGTAGAAGATTGAAACCCTCAATAATTCGACCCAACTGAAGGAAGCCTCCAAATGAGTCCAAACTCGGCAGGATGATAGATCGGGGTGATAAGATCCCCCTCTTGAAGTCTCAAGATGAAATGCTATGGATAACTCCTCCAAATGCTAAATCCTCCAATGAAGCTGCGCCCACCTGAAACCTTGAAGTGCCCAATAATTCGGCCCTGATGAAGGAGGCCCCCAAATGCCCTGAAACTTGCTAGAAAGATAGATCGGGACACGGCAAGTCACTAGGTGGAGTCTTCGGGTCAGATTTGAGGTATAACCCCTCAAACTGAATAGATCTGAATCTCAAAAAAACCCTCCTTCTCTCCAATTCATCCCAATGCTCTAGGAAATCACTCGTACCATATAACTCTCCCAAAAGGCACTAGAAATGATGGTGAAGACCCTGCAAGAAGAACCCAGATACTTAAATCTCCAAAATCCCCTCTCCTTGGCTAGATCGAACATTCCTTCAATGAATGGTGCAGCCCCCTTGCTGGAAACCCCCAATGGTGCACCCTCTCTCTTCCTGTACCTGTAACTGGTATAGAACTCTCCTGCAACTGAGTAGATCTGCAATAGAATGGTGTGGGGGAGTATTGCATTCCCGAGACCAAGCTTGGGAGAAACTAGGTGGAATCTTTCACCACCGAATCGTCCTCTGAGGTTTGTTAAGTCAAAACCCTCAAAACCCCCAAGGTATGGGCTCACTAGCTAGAAGTCAGATATCAAAATGATAATCATACATGAATCAAAGAATAGAGGCCCTTGCCTCTCTTTTATAGTTCTTGCTCACCTTGTCCCTCCAAAGTGACTTTTACTTTATTAATTATTAATTAATTAATTAAATCACTTTAATTAATTAATTAACCTTTTTACCTTTGAAAAACACCTTATCTCTCCTTGTGGCTTCCCTGGCCACTGATAGTCACTTCTCATCATCCTATCCTGTAGTGTTGTTCCTCTCGATTCCAATGAGCTATTACACTGAGAGGTTCCTCCAAGTATTGTGCCCAAAATGACCTCTTTAGTGAATTTAATTAATCTATAGCTCAAAATACTCAAAATTATGGAAATCGTCGGAATGCAACGAAACCAAAGCCAATCTGTGCGAAATGATTCATAATGATGAAATAGGATGAGCGATGCAAGTCGGACCCCAAAATATCCCTCAATAGTCACTGTACTCGCTATAACATCCATTTGGATGCTCTGGTCATCATAACACCTTGAAATGTAATGATGTCCCAAAGTGGGGACATTACAGTCCTCCCTGCTAGAATATTGCTTGTCCTCAAGCAATAACCAAATCCCTCCAAGTATAATACTAAGATCCCATGTCCACCTGTAGGACACACAGTAGAACCCATCCAAAGATGAATTGTCATACACTCCACCCCCTAGGTCCCATATCAGGAAGTGAACTGCAATATCTTGTGAAGCATAGTCCTGAAATATATCAACTCTTTGAATCTCCTGCACATGACACATGGCCTCATCCCGGAATGAGTCCACCCTCCACGTCCCTACCAAGATCAACACAGCCTCCATCAGCTGTACATGCTGATGCCAGAATGAGGTACTGCAAGACCTTCGTGAGACACCCTCAAGAGATGTGCTCTCTTCAACACTGAAGCTCAATGGAAAGTCAGAACAACTTTCCCCTGCAAAGGTCCACTCGCCCCTGTCAGTCAGTGAAATGCTCAACCCTGCAATCCTTGGGTCCCATGCTAGTCTTTGTCGAAGATCACCATGCTGGCACTGCACTACGCTGACCCTGTCTGACTACTCCCTGTATATATATGGGATCCTCCACTCCTGGATTCTCAAGCTGAAATACCTGTGGCAATTGGACCTGCTATCTAGAAACTGCATCTGTAAAAATATCTCTGTGGAAGTAGTACCTGCCCAACCATCTCCATGCTCGATCATGATGATCAAGAGGGAGAACAACCTCGCTCCATAGGACAAGTCCCTGCAGGCCCACTCCAAACCAACCCAAGGTGAAGTATGTGGCTCTCTGGCGCAACCTGGGTCATCAGGCAGTGAAACATCCTGCTAACAAATTGAACTCCCGGATCCCATGGCAAACTTGGAAGTTTATTTCTTCCAATCTCTGCTAACTACTCCTGTGTCAGACTGATCACTGTTGGAAGCCCTCTGTGCTCATCTGCTATCACCTGGCCTATGATGCTCACCATCACACACAAAGTCTCAATTGTCTGCCTAACACGACCCACCTCTGTCCTGCTGCATGTCATAAAAGCACCCATGTCAGGTGATCTCAGCCTAACCACTTTCCATGTCCTATGCCACTGTCTATCTCTCCTCATGCTGCTGTCTATTATAAAAGTGTGGGGGAAGGCTAACAGAAACATTTGTAGCTGACTGTAGGACTGGGAGATATCACATGCTTTGGTCAATCCCAAGGATTTGACTAGAAGCTCGTCCATTGGTATCCTTGATAAATACTTGCCTGTAGTCATCACCAAAGGCCAATCATCAGGTACAACCAGAAGTAACTCCTCCAACTGCTGGTCAACCACTCTCCATCTCTCATCTCTGCTAATACTGGGAAGGTGATCTCTCATAATTGTGTGCTGCTGCGAAGGAGAGGCATCTCGATGCTCTACTAAGTGTGTCTCCTCCCTGCAAACCAATACAACCCTCTAAATCTCGTTGTACATCTCTTCATATCTCTGTGAGCTATCACTCACCACTGTATGCTCCAACATACTCATGTAATCTCCTGTATACTCCTGCAGCATCATGGATCTTGGGTGTACTACTGGGTCAGCCTCTACATGAAGGTCAACCGCTCTTGGGACACAAATGGAAGTGTCCTCAAAGCTGTACCTGGGCATATGTGGGTGAGTCCCATGCATATGTGAGTGCTCGACTGTCTCAAAGATCGTCGTGGAGGGCAACTCCTGTGCCTCCAGATCATAACTCTCTGTACTGATCAGTGACTGTGGGTACTCCTCATGCTCTTCCATCAACTGGTGCTCCGCTGCTAGACCCCCAACATCCTCTAGCAATGTGACTGAATGATATATCTTAGTATCCACTAAGATAGATGGAGTGGATCTCTGACGAATCTCCTCAAGAAGCTTCTCCGATCTGGACTCTGATTCTTGAAGGGTTGTCTGTGTGCCTCTCAAGAATCCTCGAGTGCTCTCCAACTCATGAGTGAGTCTGTCCACCTCCAACTCTTGCTCCCTCAGAGCCCCGTGATACATCTCGCCAATCCCCAATAGGTAGTCCCTGTCTGTCAATAACTGCTGGTAGTCGGTTCTCATCACAGTCACTCTCTCCCTGAGAGTATGAAAGTCATCCATGGAAAATCCCCCATCTGAACTACCATGTGCCACTGATGCCCTCCAACAGTAATCTTCCACTAATACATGTGTGTCATCAAAACGCCTAGTGGCTGCCATGATCATATCCTCACTGACTCTCAACTGTCTTGCTAAGTGGTGTGACTCCTGATCACAGTCATGCTGAGGTGCCACCTCATGTCTCTCACTGCTAGTGCCAACACTGGAATCCCCAACAACACTCTCTGCAGAAGATAAAGTGTTGAACTGCCCACTGTCTACTGTGCTACTGGGTCCTCCTATATGTGACTGTACATCATCATTAACTGTTGGCTCCCTTTGAATCACACTGTAACCTGTATGAGCAGCTGTATCCTCCTGTGCACTCACCCTACTACTATCATCTGTGCCTGGATCCCATATAGATGTGTCCAAACACATGCTATTGTCATCCTGACCAATAGATGGTACATCTTCCTCACTGCAGGATGGTCCTGGAAGTAAGTGTCCCATCCAACTGTCAGTCTCCCTAACCTGCTCAACTAGTGGAATCTCCAAAAGAGGTGACTCAACGTCCTCATGCTGATATATATGTATAGGGCCCACGGTCTCCCAGTCATGTCTGTCCTCCTGGGTCGGTGGATCCATATGTCCATGGTGTGCATCCCTCATGTACGACTCCTCTATGCTATCTGACATGCCACTGCTATCCTCATGTGTCGTGGCTATCATGGGTATCTGGAAAGATGACAGATGTGTCGCGGTCATCACAGGGAGATCGTCATCTCTAGGTGCTAACACGTGTGAATCTTCACTAGTGTCATCACTCTACTGAGGTGTAAGGTCATCAACAATATGTGATGTGATTGCTGAAACATAGGTGCTATCGTCCCGTCCATCCCACTGTTCCTCCAATGCACAAGGGTCACTATCCTCTGTGCAAGAGTCTCTATCATCATCAGATTGCTCCAAATAAGCATCGATCTCTGCATCCTCACACACCTCATCATCACTGTCATAGTGCACCTCAATAATGTGCTTCTTACCTTTACCCCTACATCTATGATCTGGTTCCCAAGGCACCTTGCAACTGTAGCAAAGTTGCCTGCTCCTAATGGTTGTGGGGTTTCTCTGTTCCTCCCTCCATCTAGCTTCTCTGGCTCTCTTTTCCTCTACTATGCCGATCCAATGTGTAACCTTATCTTTGCTCTAGCTAGGATTTCTATAGTATACAGACTGTTGGAATTTTATTAGCTCCTTGAAAATCTCATTGAGGGTTTGATATTCCCTCTCACAATCAACAACCCTTCCAGTAAAATTCCACACATCCATCTCTCCTTATGGCAGACCCTCAGGCTGGCAAGAATCTAAGCTCTGATACCGTTATAATGTTCGCAAGCCAATTTGCCAGGAACATCACGTTTTGCATGAATTTTTAATTGTTTCTGGTTGTGGCATTTCATCAAACACTTTGTTGATTTACTTTTGTTTGGGTGTTTACTTGCAGGTTAACTTCTTTAATTCAGCCTTAGGGTTTATATTTAGTTATCACACATAGATCTGAAGATATAATCAATGGAACTACAAGATACACCAAATATGGAACCAATAGCAAAGATTTGACCTTTATTAATATAATGAGAAAGAACCTGATACAAGAGTGAGGCCGATCTGGAATGATCAACAGATGGATCCAATAAACATAATAAGAGCTGCTACAAAATGCTCCCGGGAAGAAGATGAAAGCCTCCAAAGGTTGAATACACAATGAAGCCTTAATACAAGAAGAGATCTAGGTCGTATGAAGTACCAAACCCCCAACTGGAAAGGTCACGTTTCAGTAGAAGACTGAAACCCTCAATAATTCGTCCCAACTGAAGGAAGCCTCCAAATGAGTCCAAACTCGGCAGGATGATATATCGGGGTGATAAGATCCCCCTCCTGAAGTCTCAGGCCGAAATGCTATGGATAACTCCTCCAAATGTTGAATCCTCCAATGAAGCTGCGCCCTCCTGAAATCCTGAAGTGCCCAATAATTCAGCCCTGATGAAGGAGGCCCCCAAATGCCCTGAAACTTGCTAAAAAGATAGATCGGGACATGACAAGTCACTAGGTGGAGTCTCCAGGTCAGATCTGAGGTATAACCCCTCCAAACTGAATAGATTTGAATCTCAAAAATGCCCTCCTTCTCTCCAATTCGTCCCAATGCTCTAGGAAATCACCCATACCATATAACTCTCTCAAAAGACACTAGAAATGATGGTAAAGACCCTGTAAGAAGAACCCAGATACTCAAATCTTCAAAATCCCCTCTCCTTGGCTAGATCGAACCTTCCTTCAATGAATGGTGCGGCCCCCTTGCTGGAAACCCCCAATGGTGCGCCCTCTCTCTTCCTAAACCTGTAACTGGTGTAGAACTCTCCTGCAACTGAGTAGATCTGCAATAGAATGGTGTGGGGGAGTATTGCATTCTCGAGACCAAGCTTGGGACAAGCTAGGTGGAATCTTTCACCACCGAATTGTCCTCTAGGGTTTGTTAAGTCAAAACCCTCAAAACCCCCAAGGTATGGGCTCACTAGCTAGAAGCCAGATATCAAAATGATAATCATACATGAATCAAAGAGTAGAGGCCCTTGCCTCTCTTTTATAGTTCCTGCTCACCTTGTCCCTCCAAAGTGACTTTTACTTTATTAATTATTAATTAATTAATTAAATCATTTTAATTAATTAATTAACCTTTTTACCTTTGAAAAGCACCTTATCTCTCCTTGTGGCTTCCCTGGCCACTGGAAGTCACTTCTCATCATCTTATCTTGTAGTGTTGTTCCTCCAAGTATTGTGCCCAAAATGACCTTTTCAGTGAATTTAATTAACCTATAGCTCAAAATACTCAAAATCATGGAAATGGTCGGAATGCAATGGAACCAAAGCCAATCTGTGCGGAATGGTTCATAATGATGAAATAGGATGAGCGATGCAAGCCGGACCCCAAAATATCCCTCAATAGTCACTGTACTTGCTATAACATCCATTTGGCTGCTCTGGTCATCATAACACCCTGAAATGTAATGATGTCCAAAAGTGGGGACATTACAAAAGTCATTCTTTTTCCCTGTAATATGTGGAATGAGGTGATCTTTAATGGCATCTAGGCTTATTCTCTTAGCCTTAACATTCTTCTTATTGTATTCAACCAACAATGTTGCATCAATAGGAATGGTAACTGCCTTCTCAACAATATCCCACAACTCAGACTCCTCCAGCAACAAAGCAATCCTCTCCTTCCATGGACTAAAGTTTTCAGCCCCATTCAACCTATCTTCAACCCTCAAACCTATAGCCATCAGGCCTTACTCAACCAACAACTAAGCCCAACTCTCTTTTGGTGAAGTACTTCTCTCCCTCTACAAAACCCTTGTGACTAACTGCTGTTTTCTGTTTTCTTTTATGTTTTCCTTCTCAGCCTTTTTGCTGCTCTGATACCGTGTAAAAATTCTCAGAACCAACCCGGTTTCAGCCTCAATAAATTTTTATCATTGTTTAATGGCCAACCGACATTTTTTTTTCTGCTGAAATGTAAATGCTTTAAACATAAATTTATAACTGAGACACAATGAATCTTTTCTGCAAAAACTGAATGCGGAAATAGGAAACAAACCACAGAGAAATAACACAAGAATTTTCGGGCAATGCCCCTGGAAAAACCCCGAAGGGAAAACCAATAGATTTTATTATTTCTTGACCTTGGAGAAAATGATCTTTTACAGAAAAATATTCCAGCAATAAATATACCAACTTATCTCGATATCCATGCCACTAAAACTCCTTGAAAACTGTGCTGAATTTGCTCCTTGAAATCTGTGCCCATATTTCCATACTATATATGGCCACTACACCAATAAATGTTGTACGGACTGTTTTGATTTCTGTGCCAAAGTTTCTTGTAGGTGATTGTATGGAACTATATGGAATTTCCAGCAGCAAGGTACCTTGAAAATCATGCCAACAATGCTCCTCGATTTCTGTGCTTGTATGCTGATGTATGGACTGTTTCTCATTGCTGTACGTTCCAGAAATCCATACTGTATGGACTCATTAATGCTGGAAATCTTCTCTTCCATTTGCATGCCTCCTTTCTCCTTGGGAAGTGCACCAAACCTACTGTAATCTCTCTCACTTGTCTTCAGCTCTCTCTCTTGCTCTCTTCAATGCTCATGAAGAATGAATAGTGTCTCAGTCCCTTCAACTCACCTTTTTGTTCATCTCAATGGAAATGGTCTAAACCTAAGATGTAATGGCTGAGATTAAATGCTAGGCCATCTAGATCAACGGTTGTCATATAAAGTCACTTAAGTCACCCTTTTCATTTAATACGGTCAAAAATTCACTTTATCTTTATATCTCATAAAGTTAATGTTCTAAGGATCACTTTTGGACATTCCCCCACATGCTAGACACCAAGCCTATGTGGGAAACACTTGTCCAAGGTACAACTTTTAAAACTTTATAGCAAAGGATTGACATATACCCTTGATGCATAAACCCTAAAATTACTTAATGTACATTAAGTCATTAATACAACACTAAGCATAATTAAACTAAGTCAGAAAATGATTTTAATATTATTCCTAAGTGTATAGTCTATATGACCATTGTAAACTCTAACAAGGTGGATTCTTGCTTCAGTAAGACGAGATGAGATGACAACAAAGTTGCTTAAGTGGATTCCTGCATCACAAAATAAGAGATGGCAAGATGATTGCTTAGGTGGATGTCAATGAATTTTGCCTTCAAGTCGAAGGAAACAATCATTTAATGGAGCACCTAGGTAGGTCCCGAGGTTTGGAAATAGAACTATGAGAAGCCGAAAGTAAAATAGTTTCTTATACTATTAGTGTAATTATCCTTATAAGTTTTTGATGTAAGTGCGGGTAATAGTTGAAACAAGTATTTTCTCTTTTAAGGGGGATGCCTGTTATCCCCGATATCTAGGGATAACTAGGAGATCATGTTTCGAGGCCCACATGGTCCTAGACATGGAGTACCGAGAGCAAGAGCGACCTGAGCATGGCCCTGGAGGGCCCATCTTTCTTCTCAGCCAGACTTGTCCTGTCAGCAGTACCGGTTTCCATCACTACCGGCCTGGGCTTGCATCAGAGAGGGCTCTTGCTCCATGAGGTAATTGGTCCGAGGTATCATGGTATGTGTCATATTTGATCATTATAACCTTC
>ML778798.1:276392-287512 GCA_009831015.1 Picea engelmannii | reverse complement strand
GAATATCTCTCATATCTCATATGAATAAAAACTAACACTATCTTAGTCACTCAATAGGTTAGGCTAGGTCTGGGAAAGGTGAAGGGAAGAATGAGTTTGAACAAGGTAATTGCTAAGGCAAGTCTATAACCCCCTATCTTAGTCACTCAATAGGTTAGGCTAGGTGTAGGGAAGAATTAGTTTGAACAAGGTAATTGGTTAACCTGTGTGAGACAAAAACATTCCAATGCATATAATAGTCAATTGCCAAGTTATATTGCTTATCAATCACCTTTAGACACTAGATAACGAGTAAACCAATTGCTGTTGTATAATTGCAGCAGTAAACCAGTCAGCAATAAGTAATTTTCAACAACAATAAGTAAATCAGCCCAGAAAATTAGCAATTATATCTTAGAATTTAGCCCTTAATAAGTAAAACAATATCCAATTGCTAAACAATGATTCTAAGCAAGTTTTGCCACAATATTAAGTAAATATTCAACAATTTATACAAGCCCTAATGGCTGTAGCATTCAATTTATGACAGCAACAAGATCACTAATGATTATTCAAAGTGTTAGAGTATAAATAGTCTGCCAATGATGTCATAAAACCAAACTAAGAGAGAGTTTTGAGAGAGAGTGTTTTAGCTAATACCAGGGTTTCAACCATCACTTGCAATCAATAAGACTAGTGTCGTTTTCTCTTTCCTTGGGAAAATGGAGTCAAGGAAAACACCATAAAGATTGCTAAAGGCAAGAGAGAGTTGTGAAGATCAAACTAGGGCATACACCCTCATAAACCCTTGTCCAAACTTCGTAAAAACAAAATCTAGGGCATATACCATCATAAACCCTAGATGTTGTTTTCTTCTCTAGTGTCTAGCAATAAGGTCTTAAATTTGAACTAGGTCAAACCCTAGGGGGATAAACCCTAGGACTTGAACTAGCTAGGACAAAACTCTAGGGTATAAACCCTCTTAAGCCCTAGAATAAATCTTAAATGCTTCAACAATTTAAGATAAATGAAAGTAGGGAGGGGGATAAACAATTTCAATCCCTCCTAGGGTTTCTAGCATACAAGGTAACATGCAACAATTAAGCATATAAAAGAACATCCACCAAAATACACAACACACAAGCATAAAACTTGAAGAACACTTACTAGGTCAAGCGCTATGCATGAGGAAACCCTAGCTCAACTTTTCATCCAAACAAGGTAAAAGCATCCAACAAGATCCTCCTTCAAAAGGTGTGTTTAATTACTCCAAGCGAACAAGAGAGAAGAGAAGACAAGTAGTGGTGTTTTTGACAAGTGTGAGAGTGATGATTGAACAAGTTGAGCGCTCCCTCTATTTATATGAGGTGACCAAGCGATAATGTCCACAATAATGAAGTAAAATGACAATAATCCATGATACAAGGTAGGGTTGACCCCTTAACTAGCCTCTAAAAGTGAAAATACATGCAAATACACCAAAATAGGGCCACACCTGTGGTGATGTCAAGCTCCCAAAGGCTGAAGAGAGCCTCCAAAGACCACGTGTCATCGTCATATGGTGGAAACAAGGTGGAAGACCCTCATCAAGTGCCATCTCACATCTCAAAGCCGTCAAGTGGTGTCTAATGGCAAACAAGCCCCATCATCATCAACAAACCCAAACACATGACATCATCGTCAATAGCCCAACATTCAGGGTGAGAAAGGCCATCATCCAGGTGGAATGATCATGCATCATCTCTTTGAGTGGTGTATGAGCATAATTAGGTGCAACGTTGTCCATCAAATGTTGAATAAGGTATGGGTGCATTGTCCAAGGTGTGGGATTTTTGCCCATCTGTCTGCCATCAGGACCATATCTGTCAAATGAGCTTATTTGACCATCGTCTAAGGTCTAGGATGTGTGATAGGATGTATCTAAAGGGGGCCAATCACCAGGTGACACAATTCTCTACATCACACACGTTGTATCCTGTGCAAATGTGCACAACATCCTAGGGTGAAAGTACCAAAACATTCTCCAAGACCATGTTAGGTGTAGTCAAGTTAGTCAAAACTATAGAATCAAGTAAAACCAACAATCACAAGCTACAATAGTCCTACGAAGCATATCAAGTAAGCCATCAAGTTATACAAAGGCCAAATGCACAACTCTCTTTGGGCATCCCCTTCAAACTTCATACAAGCCCAAGACTTTATTCAATTTGGTATGTTTAGGTATGGGAGGGCCATCAAAGGAACCTATTAGGTGTGCCAATACCCACGTAGAGAGATATTTCCCAGAAGAACCAATCATAGATATGTAATGAGTATGAGGTGGTCATGGGGTTTACTTCTGGGCATGGGGTCATTAACATGCAAGACAATGTATGGACCCACCTCCATGAGTGCCTTTGTGGAGGGTGTGCTTGGCGATTGAGTTACCCTTTCCTCCACGCTTTTTGCATTCCAAACCCCTTCTTTTTGCCTCTTGTTTTTATTTTATATGATTTACGAATCCCCTTAAAAATGTTTCAAGCATTACACTTCCTTTTCTATTTATTTGGGATATATTCAAGTTCTTTTTGATAGATGAATGTGTTTATTTGCATTAGGACTAGGGGCGATCGCCATTAGAGGGGGTAGAGCTCAATTGTGGACTCATGGCTTTTAACTGTCCTTATTAGCCCATTTCTTTCTTTTTTCTGCCAGCTGCAATCTACCTCTGGGCCTTTAGCCCCTTCTTCTCATAAGAGAATGAGGTACATTCCTTTTTGGTGTACATGTAACGACATTACCCAAAAGGTGGGAGAATGGAAGGATCAAGGATGGAAAGTAGAAAGAATGATTGAGAATGGTACATTACCTCTTTCAAGGAACCACCAATAGTACCCCTTTTCCCCAAGAGTGACAACACGGGACTAGGATGCCCAGGATAGCCACTTAAGTGAAACAAGGAAAAAAAAAAACTTCTGGGCTCATGATTCATTATCCAACTTCAACCTATGATTATTACTCAAATGCCCAATGCATTAAATATGGCACTTTACATAAACAAGGACTAATGTACCTTACAATGTGTTGGGCCACCATCACCCAATGAGTCTTGTTTATCGAGTGTGATGAGTTGTGCTGGCAAGGAAGAGGCATCTGATGTTGATGTTTTGTAGCATTGGGGAGGTATTCTCACATTGGCCTTGGTGTCAGGCATGTGGGAATCATTTTTGGCACTTACATTGCATTTTTATTTTGTGAACACCTCTCTTATGTAGAGCTGGGGTTTGGCACCCACTTGAAGGAATAAACAATTCGATTTAATGTTGAATTTAGAAGGGGCTCCTAAACTCACTCTTAGACTCCTAAACTCACTCTTAGACTCCTATAAAAGGAGAGGCAATGTGAGGAGGCACCACACTTCTTATGTTGTCATCATGGTGTTGGAATGAGTGAGTGAGCACTCTTGCCAAGGAGATTGGGGAGGCAATTTCAACAACGAAATTCTTCACTTGGGCAAATCTGATCAAGGGTTTCTAGTCTTTCTTTCTTAGTTTTCTAGCCAAGGAAGAGAAATCACACATGTGAGGAGAGATGAGGAAGAGGTTGCATGTGTGGAGTCGTATAGTGCGTACCACACATGCGACCGTACAGTAGCAGATTGTTGCACGTGTGGAGCATACGACGCATTTATTGCTGGCCGTACGACACATGCAGACCATACATTCGCAGAGACAACCGCACGTGTGAGCTTGTTAACCCCTAGATTTTCACCCTTGAAAATATTGAGGGTTAAGAGCCCGCATGCACTATTTTGGCTGGCATTCTGAGATTCTTGAATATTTTTCTGAGGTCCTAACAGGGTGCCCACTAGGTTTGTCTTGACCTCTAGTTGGCTCTATGTTTTTGCTGTCACAAAAGTATTTGTTGTTGTTTTAAAACAACAAATTGTTCAGGAACTTTATTGTTGTTCTGTTAAGATTACATAGTCTTTTAAGGTGCTCTGGCATGTAGTTTTAGTAGCCAATAGATTAGTATATGCAAGCCTTAAATATGTAACAAACCTCGAGATCTTCACAACTAAAATAATGTTGTTCTAAACTCTAGCATAAATGAAAATGAACATAGGTATTTTTGGTCAACATGACCTTGGATAAAACCCCCCCGGGGAAAACCAATTTGGAATATAAGTCTATATATGTGATGTAAAGTATGTGAGATACAACAAGTACATGGAACAAAAGAACCTGATACAGTGGCAACCCCTCTCAAGCTACTATACAAGTACCAAAAGGCAGATGTGCCCTTCTCCCTTGTTGCTCAATCTCACTGAAAGCTTGCTACCTTGCTTCTTGAAGCTTTGATGAAGAAACCCCTCCACACAAGTCTGACCTTGTGTGTTACCTCTCCAACAAAACCCTCCTCAAAGCACTCTGACAAGTGCAAGTCCTCCCTGCTATCAATGCACCCTCCTATAGTGCACCCTCCTCCAAGCAAGCATCCACACAATAAAACAATGGAAGCCAAAGCCTCCTAGAACCCTCCATGGAAACGGGGCGCCCTTGAAACCCTCATCCTCTGCTTCCATCCTCATCTCTATAGCTCAACTCTTCTTCTCCAAGTCAACAATAGAGTGAATTCGCCTCTCTTTGCCCTATGCGCCCTTCTTATAGAATTCATAAGGAAACCTAAAGATGGATGGATGAGATCATCCCATCCCATATCTAATCAAAGGTTGAGATCTTCCAAAAAGAATCTCAACTCAAAACCCACTTTGGGTTTAGTTTCCATAGTTCTCTTTATGTCCCTCAATTCACCCACAAAGTGAATTAATAGTCACTTTTCCCTTAAGTGACAAATTTCACCCTTTTGACTTAGGAAAATGTCAAAGTGAAATTAGACATAAAGTATAAGGCACAATGGGACCTATTATCCCCGATTTCTATGGATAACTAGGAGATCATGTCTCGAGGCCCACAGGTCCTAGACATGGAGTACCGAGAGGATAACTAGGAGATCTTGTCAGCAGCAACAACATCCATCACCATCAGCCTGGTCGTGTATCGGAGAAGGCTCTTGCTCCATGAGGTAATTGGTCCAAGTATCATGGTATGTGTCACTTTTGATCATTATAACCTTTAGATATATGCATCTTACTCCTTTTATTTCTAACAACTGCTTGGATCTTACATTGACCCACTTGACCATTGTTGAGGGGATTGACAGGGTGCCTTAGCAAGCATGTACCCATAGGTTTTGGTTTGCCACCGGGGGGATTTCTGAAGAGCCATCGTCCGCTCCCATCATATCATCACTTTTCATCTTATCTCCTGCTCATCTATCCCATTCCCCTAGTCCGGGCATTAGGATGATCTATTTGTGGGGTTGCACCTTATCTCGTGGGAAGAAGGGGCTAAAGGCCCAGAAGATAAAAGCAACTAGTAAAAGATAAAAGCCATAAAAATGAAACCTAGAGATGCCTCACCTAGGGATCCCCGAGAAGGCAATAAAAAGCCTCTTAGCAAGAAACAAGAGGGACCCGATGAAAAATAACAAAAACAAGACCTAGCCAAGAGGATAGGGGGTCTCATCACGAGCCAGCCTATTATGTTCATGGGTACCTAATAGCATGACATTGCCACTATTTGGTTACCACGCCAGGGCAGTGACCTTTGGTTGCATGGCCAAAGGAAAGGGGGTCTCATCATGAACCAACCTTATCATCTCTGTGAAAGTGCTTGTGGGTAACACTGTCAGCTCTGGTCACCACGCCAAGGCAGTGTCCTCTAGTTAGTCCTTGAAATAAAAAAGAAAAAGCAAACAAAGGAAAGAAAAGAATAAAGGCAATAAAGGGCTTGGAAAAAATTGCATCCATGACAGGTATAGCTCGCCTTCTACAAAGGCACCCACAGGTAATACCATGCATCCCTCTCTCTCACTCTACCCGTATGTCTGGACATCCCTTGACCACATCACCTTGTTTTACATGGTTTGGATGATACCCCTTGGAGACTTACCTTTCCTTATGGATACTAGCCCAACAGGGTGTTTTGTCCTTTTCTTCGGCTTTGTATTGTAGGTCTCTGTAATATCTTTGAGCTATTGAATTATATATCAGGGTTATTATGCATATGTCTGATAATATTAATGATAAGACGTGATTAACATTGCTATGATCCCTGTGACTAATGAGCCCATGGAGGGCGAAGTTTTTGATGTGCAGGACCATGCTTGACGGATAGGTACCAGTTGGACCAGTACACATTAGGAGATGATTAGTTCAGATCTCCATGGGGTTGAAGAGCCCATCAGATGGTTGTTGGGACCCCATCAGGGGCAGAGACAACACATTGTTTGACCGAGATTTTGCACATGAGAAGAAGAAGGACGTTCCATCCGGGACACTTTGGCTGTGAGCCCAACCTAGGGGGGTTGACCCACTTCCAATGGAATGTTCCCCTTTGATGGCCCAGGACATCACCTAGGAGCCATTGACGTCACCTTCAACGTATGGCAGTTTGACAGGGCAGCTGGCATGTGCGGCATGGTTGGGAGGCCCAAAGAGGGCCAACGTTTTTCATTTTCGTGCTGCTTTTTGCTCTAAAAAGGGCTTGACGTCTTGCTTATGCTCAGTTAGGACTTTAATTTGACAAATTAATGTAAAACCAATATAGTTTTGGTTTGTAGCCTTGTCGACTATTTTTAATGACCTAAATTTAATTAAAGGTCATGATACATTATATATTGAGGAGTTTTTCCCTCATTTTGACATAACACACAACTCACTCTCTTGTGAGATCTGATTTTTGCACCCTAGTTGGGGTATTTCATCTTTTAAGTGAGGTGCACTTGTTGAAGGAAGGATTTTCTTGGCATATTTGGCATTTCTCTTGAAGGAAGGTTTACAACTAGGGTTTGCATTGCTATTTCTTCATGATATGTAAGTGTATTTTCTGCAAAACTTCTTAATTGAATGGTTGTAGGCTTGTTTTCTTGCATTTATTATAAATTTGCTGATTTAAAACCCTAGGTGACAAGCACACAAGTAGGTCCTTGTTTCATGTCCCCTAAAAGAGAAATATTCAGCGATTGAAGGAGGAAGGAAGAGCCTAGCCTTTGCTACACTCTTTTCACTTTTTCCCTTGTGCTAGCTATGAGTTTTAAAGGTTAAGAGGGAGGGGACGTCCCAGGCTTAGGTTATCTACACCTAGGGCTGTCCATCTTCTAGGGTTTGGTGATAGAGCCTTGCCATTGCAACACTCTCCCTCACCTCACTCTCTTGTTTTAACTTATCTTATATGCTAGCCGTTTTGCCAGGTTTGACCTAAGGAAGGAGGAAAGAGCATGAGGCCTTGCTTAAGCAACACCAGAGTGAGCCTCTTTCCTCTAGGGTTTTGATTCTAGGGCCCTGCTATTGCAACACCTTAGAATCCTTCCCTCTTGTCCATAGCCTTCTATCTCTTCAACTTTGTGTCCTCTCCTTAATTGACTCCATCTACCCGTAGGCACTGATCTTAGATCCACAACGTTGAAGTGAAAGTGCTCAAACAACTTCTTAAAACTTTTAAATTTGAAACCCTAACTAACTAGCTAACCCTAACTAGGCTGACGTCATACTTGGTTATTCCATCTTGACGTAGCAACCTTTTGTTGATAAGCAATTAGATGATGGTTAAGAGCATTTATTGAGTAAATGATTGATTAAATACATTGTTGGCTACATCATCTCAGTATTTATTGATGAATTGATATTTCTGCACTACTATATTGATAAACGTTGACCTCATTGATATCTACTGTTTTAATTGCTTACATATTGATGTCAGATAGTTATATGAAGTACCAACCCACTGAATTATAGCCTGCATAAAAATTATTTTTCTATTGTCTTATTTCGAGCAGGTGTTCTCATTTGGGCATACACTTCTTTATTGGCTGTTTAGCCGGACTATCTGACCTTGGTGGTAACCTGTGAGGAGGAACTTTTACCTTGACCTTTATACTTTGGCCTCTTCAAAACCCCAGGTTACTGGGGACGTCTCCCCTGGGCTAACCTCCCTAAATAGAAAGAACCTCCCCATTGTGGTGACATTGGGTAGGGTAGGTTCCTGTTACGTCAGTTTGGCCTCTATCCTCTAGCCTTTTGACCTAGCTACAAACTGTGCGATAACATTTTGGCGCCGTTCTTGGGGAACACTGAGTCAATTCTCCTCAAATGACAAATCTTTTCGGTAAGCCTTGCCTCTTGATGCCTTATCTTACAAGCTTACCTGGGGACTCCACTAGGGTGTTTTCCCTTATGTTTTGATAGTTTCAAGAAAATTATCTGGTGACTCCGTTGATGACAAAGCCAACAATGACTTCACAATGGGATCCCGAGAATTACAAGCCTTTAGACATGAGCAAAATCCTTGGATACCCACGACAAGTGCCCCCGATAAAAGAAAGATGGCTCCCTAAATTCACTGGTAGCGATGGGGAAAGAGCTGACTTTCATGTGAATAATTTCTATTCTTATTTTGGACTCCATCCCGTTGATGATGATGCCGAAGATGTAGTGATGAAAATTTTTCCCACCATTCTTCACGGGAATGCTAAAAAATGGTATGATGATCTTCCCGATGCTAGCATCACCTCCATGAACCAGCTAGAAGAAGTCTTTCTCAAAGAATGGGGCATAAGCTTGGGAGACATCTCAGTATTGCTAAAAAGATTCGAGCGTATAAAACAAATTGAGAATGAAACCCTTTTTGACTTCCAGAGTAGGTTTGAGGGCACTCTACATCAATTCGCTCCTGGCACACCTAGGTTTTCCCCTCAGTAAAAGGAGCCCAAGCACGCTTGATGAAGCTTACGGCATGGGTAAAAGAATTGAACGAAACATCTCCTTATCCGGGATAAAGGACCTCTGCACCTCAGGTACTTTTAGTATGGAAAGTTTGTTTTCCCATGAAAACTTTGTTGATAATTTCCAAGAAGGAGGTGAACAAACCATCTTTCGACATGGGATTGCTGAAGACATGGCTGAGAAGATGGAACCTAAGCAAAATGATGAAGTATCAACCTGTGCCCCTCCCTCTGATGAAGCAATCCAAGAGCCCTTTTCTCCTACACAACAAAAGGAAGATGAGGTTAGTTGCTTTCCATTTCAGAATTCCGATGACACCTTGTCACATGATTCAACTGAAGAAGAAGGGGTAATTCCTGAGGATGAGACCGTAATGCATGCTGAAAACACCAAAGTCCTCGAAGTTCCTGTGTAAGAAGAAACAGTAAGTTACCCTACTCCCCTAGTTTTTGATAATGCTTTACTTTATGATGAAGGAAATGATGAGGAGGAAAATGAAGTGTCGGATGTTTTAATCCCTTCATGTTGTGATGAAGATAATGACTTTGTTGATAATTTTATGAATTTATACATGTTGGGAGACGTAGGTGGGATATAGTTGGTTATGACATAGGTCCCATCTACGACATTGAAAGTCATTTCCAAGTGTTGCCTTTGCAATCATCACAACAGATTATTCTTCACCAGTGGCAACAAGGAGATGAGATTTTTACCCATACTCTCCAAAAACCCAAGGATGACCCAATACCTTGTTTTCCTGATGATTTTCGGTCATACCTTGAGGACTTTGATGATTGTTCCTCTGAGTACTTGGATTTCTTTTATGAAGATGATTATCAACCACTACTCTGCTCGGATTTTGATGCAAGTAAGGACATTGTTTGCCTAAAGAAGGTTTCTCATGACTTTTCACTCCAGCCACCTATTATTACTTTACCATGCTTGTCCATTAAAGGTGTAGTTGGGAAGTATATTTTTTATGTTGAGCTTCCTCTTAGGCAAACCCTAGACTTCAAGGGTTGGTTGGATACTGCAAGTTTGAGCCAGTTATCCCAGTTTTTCAACTTTCCTTTGGTAGTTTGCCAGTCGTCTTCTAGGTCTTTGTCGATCCCTTCCTTGACTTCAGAACGTGAGGATGCCCTAGGTAGCCAGTTTGCAGGCCCTTTGAATCAGTTTTCTGAACCTTGCATTTCTCATGACCCTTTCTTGAAGTGGATTGAGTACTCTCCTCAGAGATGGACTTGGCAGGATTTTAGCCCTCCCACCCACCTCCATGAGTTAGACTTTGAGATTTCCGATGATGTGATGTATGCTCTAACCTATGTCATTTTTGTGCTTGATTTGTCACTGTTCTGGTTTATGATGAAGAATAAAGGCAGGTATTGTGGGACATTGCTGGATTCGCTTCATTGGTTATTTGACTACACCAAACATCCAACCGAAGGTAAGTGTAGGTAAGTAGGCATTCTTCGTGTATTATACCATTTGCATTTCATGTTAGTTTGCTTTCACACTTGCATATTGATTGTTTTATTTCAGTTATATATATATGTCTATATATGTGGGGTGGCAATACCACCCCATCTTTGTTACTGATGCCCCTATCGAGTTGAGCAGGTTTGCAGGTTATGCCAGAGATGCTGAGGTTCTCATGCGCTCTACGGTGAGCACATGTCCCCAAGTTGGAGCTAGATGTTATCGTCGATTTCTAGGGAAAACTAGGAGATCAGGTCTCGAGGCCCACAGGTCCTAGACATGGAGTACCGAGAGCAGGATTGACCTGAGCATGGCCCTGGAGGGCCCATCCTTCTCTTCTTCCATCAGATTTGTCTTGTCAACAGCAACAACATCCATCACCATCGGCCTGGTCTTGTATCGGAGAAGGCTCTTGCTCCATGAGGTAATTGGTCCAAGTATCATGGTATGTGTCACTTTTGATCATTATAACCTTTAGATATATGCATCTTACTCCTTTTATTTCTAACAACTGCTTGGATCTTACATTGACCCACTTGACCATTGTTGAGGGGATTGACAGGGTGCCTTAGCAAGCTTGTACCCATAGGTTTTGGTTTGCCACCGGGGGGATTTCTGAAGAGCCATCGTTTGCTCCCATCATATCATCACTTTTCATCTTATCTCCCACTCATCTGTCCCATTCCCCTAGTTCGGGCATTAGGATGATCTGTTTGTGGGGTTGCACCTTATCTCGTGGGAAGAAGGGGCTAAAGGCCCAGAAGATAAAAGCAGCTGGTAAAAGATAAAAGCCATAAAAATGAAACCTAGAGATGCCTCACCCAGGGATCCCCGAGAAGGC
>ML778798.1:241301-251460 GCA_009831015.1 Picea engelmannii | reverse complement strand
GAGGATCAGTATGATATGTAATTGTAGTTGCCTTTAGCTCATGTTTTTTTTCATTTTCAGCACATACAGCCTCATTTATAAAGGCTGATTTTGGATGTAAAGCCTCATCTATAAAGGCTAATTTTGGATTTTGCTACTTGCATAATGTAATGAATGATATTCATCATTTATGGGAGTTAAAATGGACATGGTTTTCCTTCTAAAATGATATTTATGTGTATCGTTATGTTTTTCTTGCAATATAATGCTTTATTTTTTAAAAAACTATATATATATATATATATATATATATATATATATATATATATATATATATATTTTTATACGGCGTTCCCTCGACGTTTCCATTTTTTGAGGGCTTGTTTCGTATCGTCCCGGTTTCGGAAACTCAGAATCGTTTCCCCGTTTCGTGCAACTTAGTAGCAAACAATGTTGTAGAGACAACATAAAGAGGCAGCCATAACAGTGTTGTACAGAGGTACATATCAGCGCTAAAGAGGCAGCCATAACAATGTTGTATGGAGGTACATATCAGCGCTAAAGAGGCAGCCATATTAGTGTTGTAGATCAGCATTTAGAGACAGCATATAGAGGCACATATTAGTCAATTAGAGGCAGTTTCAACAACCCATATCAGAGCTGATATATCTCAGTCTTTGAAGGCAACTAAGATACATCTATATCAACAAGGCCTCTTAGTTCTCTGTCAGGTCAGAGTCAACTTTGCAAGCTCTTTAAGAGCAGAGTTTTCATGGTGGATATTTATAAGTGATCTTACATTATTAATGCAATAAAGGAATATCGTTTGCTGGGTTTTTTGTCCTTGTACAGGGTTCCCCCAGGGTATATGTGTTGTTAATGGGCATGCTTACATATCTACATGATTATTGTTATTCAATTATGATTCTATATTGTTGAAATGTATTAAGTTGGAATCAAAGTGTTGAAGAATTCAAAGAAATAATCTGCATAAGAAATCAAGCTAAAAATTTAACACAGATGAGGCTCAATCCACCAATGAAATGGCCAATCTTCTCATAAATAATTCGCCCAAGATGCATAGAACTCGATCCCAACAAGTAGAAACTGATACAACCCCAAAATATGAAGATTTCCACTACCAAATGCGCCCCTCCAAGCAATATTTCGCCCCGGGTACAAAAATAATGAATCTCCTCAAAGATCCTGTCCAAGTCTCCAAGATCTAATAGATCGGGAGGCCGAATAAAGAGCAAATGAAGATCTGAGTTATATATCTCTTCTGGATGCTAAATTGAACTTCTCCAAGATCTTCGGTGCGCCCCTCCTGAAGAGAACCCTTCTCACAATCCGCCCTGCTTCACAAATGAATGACTGAAATGGATCTGAAATGAATAGAATGATGAGGGAGGAATCTTTCACCTCCTTGGCCAAGCTTGGATCAGGAACGAGAGAATCTTTCACTCTCTTGTTGATCTCTAGGGTTTGTTTAGTCAAAACCCTCAGGTAACTTGAGCTCTCTAGCCAAGAGGCCGGACATCAAAATATCAATCAAACGTAATAAGAGAATATAAACCTCTATCTCTCTTTTATACCTCCTTTCACCTTTTTCCATTCAAGTGACTTTTAATTCATCTTTTAATATTTCTTCATAATTCACTTTATTAATTTAATATTCCTTTTTACTCCAAAAAGTGATTGATTCGCCCTTATAACTGCTCCTGTCACTGAAAGCCACTTTTAATCATTCTATCCTGTAGATATTTTCGTCCCGATTCCAAAGAGCTATTACACTAAGGTGTTTCTCCAAGAAACAAGCTCCAAATAGCACTTCTAGTGTAATTAATTAAATTATGCTCAATAATAACCCAAAATTATGGAAGTCGTCGGAATGCAACGAAACCAAGGACAAACTGTGTGGAATGGATCCTGATGATGAGTAATGTGAGTCGGGCCCCATACAACTCCTCAAAACTGTTTGAGCTCACTATCACTCCCAATTGGCTACTCTGGGCGGCATCCCAAACTGTAACATAAGGGAATCCAAAAATGAGGACATTACAAATTATGCACATATAATAGCTTTATAATTATAAAAACAAAACATTGAAATTATCAAGATAACGTTGAAATGAATTTAGGTAACTTATCTTGATCTATCCATGCATTGATGGATCCCAAGTTCAAGTAAGATTAACTTGGAGCATATGTCTATTTTAGGCATAGCTAGTTGCATTATGGCTTAGTGAATTGCAAATAAATGAGCAGATAACATGCAAGCATCTACTCCATAAAAAAGTACTTGAGTCCTCATTGTCAATAATTGATTGATAAATAAATGAACTTTCCCCTTTGCTCCATGGACATTTCCATTTCGAGGGGGTTTTATCATGCATATTCTGTCTCATTTGTGAGTTTTCTGTTCTGATATGATCCTGTGGCCATGTGGAATTTCAAGCAGAAGATACATTTTAGGAATGCTAGAGTTTCTTGAAAGACTCTCAAGATTATTCCAAATAAAATTGTCAAAATAACCTGTAGGATGAACTGGGAAAATTACTAAACATGCACAATGGGTAGGAGTCAGGACTAAAGAGATTCATTAGATTATAAAGTTAAAAACAAACTAACTGGACAATTTTCCTGGAAAAATGAACTAGATGTGTACCTTTTTTTAGTCTTGTGACAAAACGGTTGTGTTGATGTTTGCCAGAATTAGTGATATAATACATTATAAAAGCAATGCAGAACGAAATATTGTCAAAGTTTACACCCTTAGGACAGATGATCCTTATAATATTTCTTTTCATTCTGATGTGTTGCAATAATTATTCATAATAATAAATAGAGTACCTCTGTTTAGATTGGCAACTGGAGATATAAATAGAAATATAAATATTCTTGTAAATAGTGTACTGTATTGTTTTTTGTAGCTCATCCCATGCTTTCTTCCAATAAGGTTTATTCTGTGGCTAATAGTGCCTTTAACACTTAATTTTGATTCTTACAATTGAAGTTTCTAATTGGGACAAATATCTATAGCTAATCCATTATTAAAATAGGAATGCCTACTGTTTTGCTGGCTCATGTACAGCCTCAATTGAGGATTTTATTACTGCTTTGAGTGTGATAGATATGTCTAGTAATTTTTCTCCACTTGTGTCCAACTGCTTTCTTTCTCTAAGCAGCAAATATGATTTTGTGAACAGCTAATGCTGATAATTTAATGCAGTTATTTATATATCAAATGTAGCTTCATGCCAATTCCTCCCCTCTGAGAAAATTTATGGAATTTTTATATCAAACAAGCTCGTGTTTCATGATACTCTCTTTTATGAATAATGGTTTTGTGCTTTACGAGACTGTTCATTATGACACAGCATCACAACTTCAAACTCATCTTTTGAACCAATAACCTGTGTTGATTGTGAACTCTACCATTGTTTCATAAAAGTGGTTTTGGAACTTGAGTTGAAATGTTAATAAGTGCTTTGCTGATGGGGCACATCTTGAAATTCCTTGACTTAAACCAGACATGGATGTTCAAGATAGTATTCCCAGAAATTACCTGCAACAGTTGCTGGGCAAATTTCCTTTTGCTGCAACGAATGAAGAGGATCCAACTCAAAGTAAATTTGGAGGCAGTGATCTTAGTGATGGCGAGTATGCCATACATGAACAGGACAGCGATGATGATGATTATGATTGATCTGAAGCTTTATCATCCAGTGCATAACTCTCTTTAAATGCAATGAGTCAGATCCTTTTCTTGCAATATAATTATTTTCTTAAATTTAAATGTATATAGAGTTTTATTTTTGTATAGGTGTAAATTTATTTCTGTGTGAACATTAGAGAGTAAATGTAGCATATTTCATCAACGCATCTTTAGATGTGAGCTGAAGGACAGCGATCTTCCAAGATCATGATGTCTCTTTAATTTTCCTTTTGATGTTGGGTGGGGTTGAATACCATTTTGATTCTTTGAGTGGCATCACAGGAGTTTCTACTGTTGTGAACTTCTTTACATGATCTTTGGATATTTTTCAAATTATGAATAGGAGAGAAGCTTTTTGTCATTCGCAGTGAAATTCTATACTTGATGCAATTTTGAAGATACTTTTATTGACAAATGCTAAGGTATGGCTACACAGTTTTACGGTTATAGTTGACTAGTTGTATAATACTTCATTTGCCCGATATAAATGCTGCTGCTGTGTTTATCACATTAACACTAGTAAAAGATTGTGGTAGAGTAATTGTACATTCAGGGTAAAATGTACAGTTATGTATTTCCTTCTTCTCAGCATTCAATATTTCCTTGCCCCTTTGGTATTTAATATCCCCTACCAAGGTTAACCTGTGGTATTTAATATTCTCTACCAAATTCTAATGGGTGGAATTTTTCAATGCTAGAGTGAGAGCATTGCTAAAGTATGGTAAAAGAGTTTTCATATAATTATTTATTCAGAATAACCATTACAATGTAGGCAGTGATATAAGATTAAGCAATTTTCAATCAGTCATGTTCTCCTGGTGACATTGTGGAGTCTCTTGGTAGCTGTATCTCCCGAAAGGAAAAACTTTTACAGTTGTCGTACATTAAGATATGAAAATCTTTCTTGGCTTAAATTTTAACTGACGCTTTTTACCATTTTATGTTGCTGAGTTAGGGAGTTATAGATTGGATATTATCTCAAGTGGAATGAGATTGAGGTGTTTCAAGCGGTGGAATCGTACAAAATCTCTTTTGTGTTTTCTTTCATTATTGTTTTCATTTAAATCACATGATTGTAGATTGCAGCCACAAGATTTTGGTTTGAAGAGTCCAGGTTGATAGTTTTTACAGCATCAGCATTGGACTGTGCCAGAGCTTGATAAATTATTTTTCAAGTTTCAGAGAGAGAGAGAGAGAGAGAGAGAATCCATCGGATATGCCCTCCTTTAAATGCCAACGAGAAGAAAAATGTTCAAATGCTAAGGAAAAACAAAGTGTAGACTTGTGATTGAGCAGAAGCTCCAACCAGTGAACATTAGCACAGGCATTTTGACTGTGGATCCAAAGACAAAATTAGTGAGTAGTCACGTCTTTATGTTCAGTACATTTGCTGTAAAACACTAAAACGATTCTATGTTTCAAATGTAAAGTAGGACTTTTCTGCTAAAACTTTCAGAATAGTTTGAAATGCAGTATCCCCATTCAACCCATTATGATTTTGTCCTAGTGAGCTCACAAGGAGAAGCAAACTGTAGACCTGTGATTGAGCAAAATCTCCAGCCAGTGAACATTAGCACGGACATTTTGAGGGTGGATCTAAAGACAAAATTAGTGACTAGTCGTGACTTTGTGTTTAGTACATTTGTTGCAAAACACTGAAAGCTTTCTATCTTTCAAATGTAAAGTAGGACTTTTCTGCCAAAACTTGCAGAACAGCTTGAAATCCAGTACCGCCATCAAACCCATCGTGATTCTGTCCTAGTGAACTCACAAGAAAGAAGAATCATCTTAGATAATCTCATAGGTCCATTCCTAGCATCCAAATAGTAGAAGGGTACTATCAAGCCCGTGGAGAAAAGACTAATGCTATAAGTATATCTTCCTTCCAAGAAAAAGCCTTGTTGAAGATGTTTTTCAAGGGCGAGGAGAATGTAAGAGCTAGGTTCAGACTATGCACAATAACATAAATTTCAGAGTGATCCTTCAAATCTCTCATATTCTCTCTCGTGCCTAATTACCAACACTGACCATGTGATAACGTGCTAATTGTTTTAATACTAATGGCTACCTGTTGAAGCAATAGCCTATACAAGGAAAGAAAAACAATACCTTGGAGGATCGTGCTCAGGAGATACCATGTTAGAATTGTTGAAAATTCCATGCCAAGGTTTAGAAGTGGAAAACCTTAAGCATCAAACAGACTTGCCATATATGTAGGTGGAACCTTGATGTTTTGCATGCCTTGGAAATATGTTACATTATGGTTCCAAGGCATGCATTTATGGCAAGCCTATCTAGTTCTTATGGTTTTCCCTTAGAAGTCGCCTTTTATTGTAGTTGTCATATTGTCTGATACTGTGATTATGTGAGAAAATTTGGTTGATGATTGGAGCTACCAACATAGATAGATGCCACCCTAAGGGAGCCACCATTTAGTGAGAGAAGATCAAAGAAATCATGTGGAAGATTACGAGAATATAGAGATAATGCAAGTGCAATGGTCTTCATATTGTATGTGCCCATGATTGTGTGCGACCAGTGGGATTGATGATTGAAGACACCACCAATGAAGATAGTCGCCACCTTAAGGGAACCATCATTTTGTGAACCATATTGCTATAGCACAGGAGCATGTGATTTAGATTTTCTATGAGTTTACAAAGCAATGGATATTTTTTGAAGAATTCCACAGTTGTCGAGTGTTTGATGAGATTTCAAAGCCAACCTTCTCAAACTAGATCAAGGATCAAAATTTTTCCCTTGACAAATTTTGCAAGTTTTACAATGAAATCTTTGAGGAATCATGTTGTGGTTGAAATTGTCTAACCAAAAGGAAAAAGGAACTATGTCCATGTTGTGTTGACAAGTTTTTGACAAAATGCTTGAACCAGTTGAAGTGTCCACACTCCTCAAAATTAATGACATTGACAATCCATAATTCACTGTTGAAGGTTGGGATTTCATTATCATTGTCCACATTGCTATAATACCTGCAGATAGTGTTTTGTTGGTGGAATCCAAGGAAGGGAAAGATGAATCTATTGTCGATAACGTCTTGCCAAGTTCCTAATAAGGGGCAATGGTTTTCAAGGTTTTTCAAATCCATCGGAGTTCAAGGGTCTTCAAAGCAAGTGATATGTGGTTTGGCACAATGTTGGAAATGTCAACATGGATTGGCTTGACAAAAGAAACTCTATTATTTCAAGTGGTTGGTCATCAAGTGTTACAGGGTTCATAATGAGACCCCTTCTAACTTTGCATTGAAGGTCCCAGGGAAGGATCTTTTCACTTATAGTTGTAAGTGGAACCAAGGTTTAGATGCCTAGATTTTGCTCCTTCGAGGCCCTCTCTAAGGACAATTTTTTCATTGACAATTAAAGGGATTCCTTTTCATTGTAGTTGAACTCCCTATTAGAAATAATAGGTGTGCTTGTTTCACCATAGACAATATAACAATATTGTCACCCAACCATAGGCCGAAGCCACCCCCGAGCACCTTAACCTTGATAGAGAATAATTCCGAAAGCAAACCCTAGGCCCAATAGCCAATCAATGTAGTGTACTTCTCTCAAGAGCTAGCACACAAGGTAGAAAGTCCAAACCATAACCAAGAGAAATTCCAAGCCTAAACCGAAAATACAAGTTGCAATAGCTGCAGTTGCAGCTACTCTCCAGACTTGCGCACTTACTAAATTTTTGCAGTGCGCACTCTTAAATTTCTACAGTTGCGAGTTGTATCTATCAAATGAGCTCTGGCCTCTTGTATTTACACTGCTCCTCCTTAGTTGACTAGGTCGACTTCTCATTTTGGAGGCTAAAAACTCAATATTAAATATTTCCTTTAGCCGACTTGTCTTATAGGGTTATGTCCAATGCTTTAGGGTTTCTTCTTTCTTCCTAGAATATTCTATTCTTGTCAGGGTTACACATGGAGGTTAATACCTCCTGCAACTACCATAATATCAACATTCCCTCCTTGCTAGGGAGGTATTGAAAGCAATGGTCTTGAGTACAAACATACCATTCAACCGGTAGCATCATCATAGCTATACATGCTATCTCATGATTAGATCATGAGCACCATCATCATTATCAGAATCATTTGATAGCATCAACTGCGTCATCTCTCGAAGCCATACTCCATCTGAGTAATCAAGCATGATGTTGAATAAGTCACTCACTCCACAGAGTGATACAAGAACCATTCTTCTAATCCAAGCATATGTCCGAGGAGAATAACTATTCCAACAGATGTTGGAAGCCACGCCATGGGCTACAAGGACTATTCTTCTAATCCAGACATATGTCCTAGAAGAATAAATGTCCTGGACCATTTTTTATCTGGAGAATGTTTGTCCATCAGTACACTGACTATCCATCTAGCTGATAATCATTTTCAAGACTATTGATAGTCTACATGGCAATCAGAACAATGTCATCCAATAGAACACAACTGTGTCTATCCATTGTAGTACACAACTACTATCCAGTGGTACACAACCACACCAAGTAGCACACGACTACTTAATCAATGACACATAGTCACAACCAATGGAACACATCCACCACAGTAGCATACATCTAATGTCTAAAGACATACAATCTCCATAACAATCATATCATCTGATACCAACCTGCATAAAACAATATCATGATATAAACTGAGTCATTTGGGCCATTCTTCCACTCACATATGTGAGATCTGGAAGAGCATATGCCTTCAGAATGTAAAACATCAACCATGGGCTATCTGGACTATTCTTCTCAAGCATAGAAGAATAATTATCCCTGATTTATGAGTCTGGACCATTTACCTAACTGGGCCATTCCTTTGGCACTAGTCATAGTGCAACCTGGAGAGAATGAGTCTTTCCTAGGGAATGCCTATCCCTAATTATTGAACCTGGACCATACACCTAACTGGGCCATTCCTCTGGCACTAATCATAGTGCAACCTGGATAGAATGGGTCTACCCTAGGAAATGACTATTTGGACCATTTCCTAATGGAAATGGTTGCCCTGCACCAACCTCCAAAACAAACCATTCTTCGAACCTGCTCACAATTGTGAACTTCAAAAGAATGACGGTTTGGCGAGGCAGACCATTCTACTTGACCACTACTCAGAGGGACTGCCAAGAAGAATGACTGTCCTAAACCATTCCCCCACATTGGCCACAAGGGGAATCGTTGTGTATGGTACATCAACAATCTATCGAACCATTTTCATTACGAATATGATTGTCCGATCTGAACCATTTTTCGAACTGGAAAATGCATGTCCGTCAAAAATCTCAAACCACATTCTGAACTGGAAAGGAACTGCTCATCCTGGACCATTTCTTGAACTGAAAAATGATTGTCCATAAATCAATAACACATTAGTGCTCCCTCCCAACCTAGGAGTAATCTCTTCCTTTTTCAATAAGGAAGTCGTCTCCACGAGCCCCAACTTGTTTCTTAAGTACGCAACTTTTTCATCTTGGACAGAGGCTTTACCAAATATATGTTATCTGCTCATCTATGGAGATATATTGGATAACCACTTCTCTTTTCTGGACTTTATCACGGAGAATGTAATGCTTGATCTCAATGTACTTCGGTCTGTCATGGAACATTGGTTTTCTCTTAAAGCTTCATATAGCTCTGATCATTACAATATATCATGGTTGAATTCAACACTTTTGTTTCCTACTAGCTCATGACATCGTGGAAAGGCTCAAACTGAAACATATCCAAGTAACACTTCTTTTGTTATCATGAGAATTTGTCATGGATTAGCAATCCATCATCCCAAACTTTTGAGTAATTACCCTGATATACTATCTCTGTCATAGAAAGTTTTCACCACGCTTTTGTTGTATATGAGATACTCTACATCAAGTTGTTTGAGTCCATACAAGGTCTTCCTATATCTGCATACATGGATCTATTTCTGGTATAAGCTTCTTTCTCACTTGCTTTATTGGGAAGAATAGTCTTTTACATGTAAATTCCAATCCATGGATACTACAAGAGGTATATTTGGAACAAGTTGTTGTCTCCCTCCTTCTGGAAGAACCTATGAATCTTGTAATGTTTTCATTCATAAGTCTTTTTCATATTTTCTATACATTGTTCTTTATCATAATTTCCATTTCTTCTGCTCGATTGTTACTTAGTGGGTTCAAACCAAGCTGGTAGTCTTGTGATTGTCGGTATAATAGTTGGTTGTTCTTGCTTTTCTTTGTTTCTTGGAATCTTTATGTTCTTCCTTATGTCTCTCTTTAGCTCTTGGGTCCATGGGGTCTTCTATATGCCTTGAAGATTCCAACTTCTTCCTTTCATTGTTAAGCCCTAATATTGGCTCATTAACCCTTAATTGGGGCATATTAGATTAGTAATGTTATTTTATTTATGTCAGCTTGCTCATTAACCCTTAATTGGGGCATATTAGATTAGTAATGTTATTTTATTTATGTC
>ML778798.1:201582-234635 GCA_009831015.1 Picea engelmannii | reverse complement strand
AGTCTCCTATATATACCAAGGAGACATTTTCATTTTGAATCATCTTGTACTTGAACATTTAAGTGGGGTAAAGGGAGGTTGCCCCCTCGAAGAGTCTTATTATCTGAAATTATCTCTTTTTCAAGGCGTTGAGTACTTTTCCTGAGGTTTTTCTATGCTATATTGATGTTTGGTTCTTAACATTCATCATAGGATCATGGATGTAGATGGACAACCAAGGATACTTTAAGGCTTCTTTTCGAAGAAGACTTCTTCTAAAGTCAAACTGAACACGTGTTGCTTATCATGGCTGCTACTTTGAATTGGAACATGAACAGATACTTCATAATCCTCAATGGATCATATCATTTAGGATTAGCTCCCTCCTAATCCTTGTTTCATGCATGAATGCATGCCCTTCTTTTGGAATTATATAATCAACTCCTTCCATCTAAGAGAGTCCACGCTTTCGTCTGCATCCTTATTGCCTTCTGCAAAGTGTCACGAGTCTCTTTCTAATTTCCTCTTGATTGCCGACATCTTTCTATTTTGACTTCTTCTGGGTTTCTTCAAGTTTGATTCTGATTTTGGCTTATCTTGTAGTTGTTACTTATGTAATAGCTTCCACAGGAATTGTTACCAAGGATTTTCAATGTACTTCATCTTTTGATGTGTATTGTTTGACTTGTAGTCATTGTGATAGCAATCCTTATCTTGATATTCTTCCATAGTTATTGTTTCACTTGAACATCTTATCTTCTAAGAAATAGATATGCAAGATATGTACATAAACTATGTAAACATGGTATGTACAAGAACTATGAAGAATATTGTTACCTTGTCTTAGCAGAAGAAGTTTGTTTTATCCTGCTTGGCCTTCTTTGAGGGTTCCCTTTCTTCGGCAACTAATGCTTTGTGTATTTACTTCCTTTTCTTTAACTCAGAACAATGATTCTTGTACTGACCATATTTTCGACAGTTGAAGCATTGTATTTTTGACATATCTTTCTCTTGATTTGGTTTCTTCCTTGAGTCAAACTTCTTCTTATTCATGAATTTCTTGAACTTTGTTGTGTAGGCTTGATCATCATCTTTCCTTTGGAATTTCTCTTTTGTGCTAAGCCTTGATTTTTCTTGTGCACAGCAAGTCCAAATCTCTTCAAATGTGGGATACTCCTTTCTTGTGTTCATGCTTGCAGCAAATGCATCCCATGTCTTGGGAAGGCCATTGAGTACTATATTTGCCAATTCCTTCTATGAAACGATTTCTTCAATAACTTGTAGTTGATCTCTTAACTGAGAGATTCTCACAAGGTATGATGTTATGTTGTCATCATCATTCATTTTCATGTCACAGAGCTCATTCTTCAAACTCATTACTTGTCCAATGTTTCTGACTGATAAGAGGTTAGTTAGGGCATCGTACATCTTCTTAGATGAGTCAAGATGAGAGATGTAGGGTATCAAGTGGTCTTTTACAGACTCCACTATGATACTCATGGCATTGATGTCACTGTCCTTGAACTTCTCCATAATTGCAACGTTATGAGGTTCATTCTCTTTTCCTTCTTCAACTGTGGTTCCATGATCTTTCCTTTCACGATATCCAACGCTTTATTCTTGGCAAGAATGAGGTCAATCCTTGTCTTCCATGCTCTGAAGTTAGAAGCCCCTTCTAACTTGTTTTCTAATTTCATAGAATAAGTCATGACTGCTTTGACTTTGACCAAAAACTCGAACTGAGAGTACTAGGAAGTGCGCTAGGTTAAGGCGCACTAGGCTATCCAGAAATTAGGTCAATCTCTTCACTTAAGGTGCCTCAACAAGAGGGTTAGGGTTTTGTTGTTGCAACAAAAACTTTGATTGCAACTGCAGCTATAACTTAGCAAATGCTTCCAATCTATCTTCCAACGGTTAGACTGTTCGAAGATAGTGTGGGTCATAACCTGTTAGAAATAATAGGTGTGCTAGTTTTACCATAGACAATATAACAATATTGTCACCCAACCATAGGCCAAAGCCACCCCCGAGCACCTTAACCTTGACAAAGAATAATTCTAGAAGAAAACCCTAGGCCTAATAGCCAATCAATGTAGTCTATCTCAAGAGCTAGCACAAGGCAGAAAGTCTAAACCATAACTAAGAGAAAGTCTAAGCCTAAACCGAAAATACAAGTTGCAGTAGCTGCAACTACAACTACTCTCCAGACTTGCGCACTTACTAAATTTTTGCAGTGCGTGCTCTTAAATTTCTATAGTTGTGCGCTGTATTTGTCAAATGAGCTCTGGTGTCTTGTATTTATACTACTCATCCTTAGCTGTCTGGGTCGACTTCTCATTTTGGAGGCTAAAAACTCAATATTAAATATTTCCTTTAGCCGACTTGTCTTCTAGGGTTATGTCCAATGCTTTAGGGTTTCTTCTTGCTTCCCAAAATATTATATTCTTGTCAGGATTACACGTGGAGGTTAATACCTCCCGCAGCTACCATAATATCAACACTCCCCTCTAGAACTTGGGGAGTTTGATACATATTTTTTCTTTGATAATTGCAATGAAAGTTGTTGATTGCTTAAAGAAGGCGGTCATCCGCCTATTTTTATGACAAATGTTCCTTAAGCAATTTCTCTATAAATGGCATGATGATCACTGCAGTCCCTAAGGTTGGAAGGTGGAGTTTGTCAGGGGGCTTGGTGGGGGATCTGTTTGTGTAGTTTTGGTAAAAAAAAGCAGTGAATGCTTTTTTTGAATGGTGTATGAATGATTGTTGGTTTCTTAGCTTATGTGCAACCTGTATATGAAACTTCCAGTGTGGAGTATATCTTACCTCATGGATGGAGTTTCCTTGTATTGCTTAGCATTTTTTAGCAACCCTTTAGTTAGTGGATTGTAGACCATAAGTGGAGTACCAACCACTGTTGAACCTAATGCTAGTGTATGTGTTGAGGTGAACTTTCATATGAGATCCACTTGTTGTTCGTTGTACGACTCATATTCAAAAGATCATGTATCTCAACCTCCCAAATCGTTTTTTTTCTTGATTCTCAATTGCAAATTTTGTTAAAGACTATCCTTTAAACAAGCCATATGCTTTTGACACTTTAACTCCTCACAACCCTACTCGTGGGACTCATCATGTCCTTGATCCTTATATAAAGAAATCTAATGACTCTTAGGGTTGTATATTTGATAAAGATGGAAGACAAAAATAAGGGGGACTAAGATTGCAATTTAAGCGCTGGCATGAGGTAAAAAATGGGTCTTGAGCAAGGGTGGCCAAATTAGTGGCTCTATTCAATGCCATTGAGGGGAGGGTAAGTGTAATGGTCATTTTTATGGGGTTTCCATTTAGGATGGCTTGTATGGTTCATGTCAACAAGTTTTAGGTATAGGGGATGCTATTGTAAGGATTGCTAGAATTCGTTGTCTAGAGCCTCTCACCGCTCCTTTATGGTAGTGCTCAACTCTCTTCCTAGTGTGTTACCTCCCTTTTTTGAGATGCTTTGCTTGGTGGGTGCTCCCCCACCAAAGAGATACTTGTTCGCAATTCTTTTGTAATCCTTGGCTAGGGACTTGACTTGAGTTACCCATGAAATTGCAAGTCTTGTCTTGAAATGTTAAGGGAGCATTTAGGGATGGAAAATGGGCCATTTTCACACATACCATGGCTACTCTTCGTTTGGGTGTGCTCCTCTTGGAAATCAAAGTTACTAGGTTTAAGTTGTGTTCGCTCTTGAATAATTGGATGGTGAATATGTTGTTACGAATCACAAGGATTATTTATATTGTTCCTTTGTGGTTGGTTTTGCATATTTTTGGCAGAGAAGTGGGCCCAATGTCGTATTGTTTGTAGATCATTGTGATGTTATTAGAGAAGGTGTGGCTTTGGTTGGCATGGTTCATTCCACCCATTGAGTGGGTGATTGGGGGAGATTTTATTATGGTTTAGTGGGATGGTTATTATGTTGGAAGATGTAATAAAGGTATTTGTGTTGAGGAGGGTCAGACATGCATTGATTGTAAAAGATTGTTTGGTGTCTTACATAATGTTTGGGGTCAAAAGAATCTTGCACCATCATGGTGATACATGTGGTTTAATTTGTAATGTGGTACTCATAGGTTTTATACAAATTTGTATGTCAACACTTTTTCTTCTACTAGTGAATGTTTAGTCCACATTGACTTGATTATTACTAGGTCTGATTGCTTCCACTTCTCTACTTGGATGCATATTGGTAGCATATGTACCTATGAAGTTCAATCTTCCTTTAAACTTCACATCTCTTTGCTTGAATTTGTGGATGTAGTATTCATTGCATACACGATTGATTGGATAAGTTTTATGCCAATTCACATGTCACCACTTTTTCTTCTACTTGTGGATGTTCAATGCACATTGACTTGATTACTACTAGCTTTGATTACTCCCACTTCTCTGCTTTGATGCATATTGGTAGCATCTATACCTATGAAGCTCAATCTTTCTTCAAACTTCATGTCTCTTTGCTTGAATTTGTTGATTGTAGGTTTGTGGTTGCAAAGATGTGTTTTTTTTGTTTCCACCACCATTGGGGAGAGTGGTTGGATTTCTTGATGGGATGCAATGATATTCTACACAATGAAGTTTCTTCAAGCAGATAATTTTTTTTAAGGATCCATACATATATTGAAGTGTAGAAACCTCGACGAATCTTACTAATTCTTAAAATTCCAACCATAACATGTTTGACGATATATTGTAAAAATATTGATTATAAGGATTTTGTATAATTTCTAGAAAATTTTAGCGATTTTAAAAGTAAAATACTTTTGTCCCATAAAAAAATGGTGGAATAAAGTGGAAAGGGTGAATAATTTTCTGGAAAAAAAAACATGAAAAATTAGCCCATGGGTAAAATTTAGCCGCTAAAATGTTCCCTGCCTTCAAGGCTAGGGAATAATTGTTATGTGTCCTAGGAAGGGTCATGCCACCCAAGTTCGTACTCCTCGTTAGGATTCATGACAACAATTAGATTTTGACCTCTTTAATGAGTAGAGCTAAAAAGAGGCCAGCGACATGGAATTGTAGATACATGGGTTTGAAAGTATAAGGCCAAAGTGGCTAGGATACGGGGGTGTATGCATTCAATTGTTGAGTGTGATGTGCTTATCCAATTTTATTTTCAACATTTAAAACAGACAAATTTGAGTGGATCCTTTCTTTATGAGACCTTAGTGGTAACCTTACAAAAGAGTACATGGAGATTCAATAGAGATGAAAAGATTGTTTTCAATGAATTTTCACTAATGTAGGTTATGTCCCTTTATGGGGCACTGCCATGGATCTTGTTTCTCAGGTTATTCCTCTACTAGTTGAGGCCCTTGAAAGGAACTTTGTCTGTAGAGAGATTACACTAGATGAATTGGCATCCTCCATGAAGGATCTCAATGATGAGAAAACCCTTGGTCTTGATAGTTTCCTTGTCAAATTTTATAAACATGTGGCATGTGGTGGGCCCTACTTATGCGAAGATGTGTCAATAGGCTATCAAGGGAGATTATATGGGGGAGTTTGTTGATGTTGGGATTGTTATCACAGGATATGTACTTATGCAAAGTCTAATACAAGACTCCTAAATCTTTCGTAAATATGGAAGAACCTGCCACTGTTATCTTAGTAAGAACTTCCCTCGTTTTAGTGATGGAAGAGGTCCACCACAAGGGAGGCTTCCCTAGTGATCTCAAGGGATCAAATAGAAATTTTATTAGCCAAGTCTACCACCTCCTATCTTGATCATAGAAAGATTAGTCTAGGTCAAGGAAAAGAAGAGGTTGGAAGATGATTTGAGTACCTACCTGGAACAAGAACACTTTCTAGCATATATATAGCAATTGCCAAGTCAAAGTATGCAAAAAAAACCTCTTAGGACACTAGACAAGACAAGTTGCAATGGCGATTACAAATTTGCAGAAGTAAACAATTATATGACAGTAGTAAATGATTTGTAATATAAACAACAATTAGTGCTCAGAAATCCAACAATTGACCATGAAAACTTAGCATACATCCACTAGAATATTATCCAATTGTTAGATGTTATTTCTGAGTAAGTTAAGCCACCAAAGGATGAGTGTATGCAACAAATTAAAGTTTTTTCAGATGGCTATAACAAACCTTTATAACAATAGGAAATATAGTGAGTTTGTCAATGTTCGTGTTAGTGCAATTAGTAGAGAGCTTGGGAGTTTTAAAATAGTGTTTATCAATCAATTCACCAAGATAATAGCTTCTTAGATCAGTGCCTTTTTAGGGCATGGAGTCTTCTAATGCAACTAAGCATGAATGTTGGCCTACTTGAAACCAAGAGGTAGGATTTAAACCCTAAGGTACAAGCACATTTGGGCCTTGGGCTTTGAATCTTGAGGACTTCTAGGGTGCAAGCACATTTGGGCCCTAGAAACCATTTCTCCCTTGTATCTTCAACTAGGTTAAGATCAATTATCTAGGGATAAAATCCTAAAGTGCTAGCACTTTAGAGATTTAGGGTTCTAACCCTAGCAAGGACAATTCACAAATTCTAGATAGATATCACCTTGTGAGAGGAAGAAACACTTATGTTCCTCTCTTAGGGTTTCAATAAACAAGACTTCTTGCAACAAATTAGCAATTTCAGCATAAACATTAATAACATGAAAATAAATTGTAGAAATTCACTTACGTCATCCAAGAAACTAAGGGATTTTCACCCTAATTTGCAAAAATATCCATCCAAAATCAGCAAAAACCATCTATAAGAAACCTTCCAAGCATTGCACATGAGAGAGAAGATCTAGCTACCCCAAGAGGGCAGAAATTTCATAAGTGTAGTCTCACAAAGGTGAGAAGTGATGATGATAAAATGAAAGTGAGGTTTAGCCTTTTTATATGAGGTTAACCTCTTGTATTTGTCCACAAAATTTGTCAACAATAAAATACAAGTGGGGTCAACCCCTCATTTGACCTTTACAAATGCTAAAAGTGAAAAAATAAATCATAATAGACCACACATGTGAGACATCAAGGCTAGGTAAGGTGACATCATGCATCCAAAGGCTAAGGTAGGGCCTCCAAAGCCCACATGGAATCCTCCAATGTGAAACAAAGTCCATTGAGGTGTCTCCTCACCCAATTTCATGCCAAATCACTCAGGTACCCATTCATCCATCAAACCCTAGCCATGTCAAACCCTAGAATGTGACGTCATCACCATAATAAGGCAAGTGTCCATGATCCAAGGCCAACGTCCAGGCTCTAGGGAGTTGCATGTCATATTTGCATTGTCTCTAACTATCTGTTGTTGCAATGTCCCGGATCTTGGTGCAAAATAAGTCATGGGGTACTCAACCCAACCTGTGGGGCTTCTAGCCTATATGTGCGCCACAATGACTAGATCTGCTCAAACCAAGCCCATATGTCCATCATTCAGGGTTCTGAGAATGTGATCCATTATCTGAGGCTGGTGAGTCACTGGATGACCCACTGCTCTCCATCGCATGTGCCTAGGTCCTACAATAAAGGCACAATGTCCTAGGTACAAGCCCAGAACATTCCTAAAAAAACCATGTCAGGGCCATCCGAAACAAATCAAAGTGTAAAACATGGTTAGCCAAAGTTCATAAGAAACATTGGTCCTTCAAACATGCAAAGTAAGTTGCAACTTAAGACATAAGCCATGTAAGATAATGCACCTCAATATCCCCTTCAAGCATCACACTAGCCTACCCCATGTGAGTTACCAAGTTTAAGTATGGGAGGGGCTTCATCCAACCCTATTAGGTGTGCCACCTAGACATGAAATAAAATAACCCATGTACAAGGATAGGTCCCGAGAGTGACAAAGGAAAGTAAAAACCCTTCAAGAGTAAGTGTGAAAGTGATATGGTTTTGGGGCTTACTTCATGGCTAATGGTCTCATTGAATCCATTTCTATGGGCGCCTTTGTGGAGGGTGCACTTCTCTTGAGTTACCCCATATTTACGTGCTATTTTTTCCAATCCCCCCTTTTGCCTTTTTCTAAGTCCCCTTTGCAAGGTTTCAAGCTATTAGCATTGCATTTTTTGGACCGGGGTGAGCAATGAAGGAGTAGAGCTCAAGTTTGGATCGACTGTTGTTGGTCCTCTTTGCTATCATTCCTTTCTTTCTTTAGCATCATTTTATTATTATTTTCATAGCAGTTGTGGAACAACCTTTGGGCCTTCAGGCCATCTTCTCATGAGAGAATGGACCATGACCCATTGTCGAAGTTTAGTGCACTATGAGAGAATCTAGGATGGAAAGTGTTACTTATGGAGGGGAATATAACGCTACCCTTGAGAAGGCCCCCCAATAGTATCCCTTCTCCCTGGGAAATGACAACACAATACTAGGGCACAAAATATGACCACCAAGGTGAAACAAGGCAACTAACACAATTTCCCAAACCAACGATCCATTAACCAACTTCAACCAAAGATCCTCATCCACATGTCTGACAAATTAAGCACAACACTTTGCATGAAAGGACTAACATACAACATGGTGATGATGGCTTACCATCTCCCATACTCTGGGTTGCTTAAATGTGATGAGCCTTGGTTGACCTTTAGTTGTAAAGGTGAATGAGGGCAGTTTTTGGGCTACCATCTGTGGACATGCTAATCATCATCATGGTTGGCATCATGTTCTTCATTGTGGGCCATGAGACATGATCTCCTCTAGTTACCCCTAGGCTAGGGGGGGTAACAGGGATAATCAAACTCATTCTTAAAAGTGTTAAACAAGATTTGGTGGGTAGTTAGTGATGCATTACCCTATATAATATCTCTTATAAAATACTTACCAAATCCCTTTCCTTTATTGTAGGTGGCTATGGTTATTCACAAGGAGAAAACATGTTTCATAAAGGGGAGATTTGTTTAGATAATCTTATCATTCCTCGGGACCACCTTGAGTGCACTTGTGAGTCTTGGAAAAAGGCTCTCTTTTTAAAGATTGAATTTGATAAAGCTTAAGATAGAGTTGATTGGAACCTCATCCTCAACATGTTGGATTTGTTGGGATTTGGCTTTGTGTATCGTAGATCTATAATATCACTCATTTCACGAGCTTCTGCTTGTCGACAATGTAAATGTTGTGCTTTCATTAACTATTATTGCAAAACAATAGAAATTACTAGATGGTGAAACCCTAGATAGGATTGAGTCACATAACAAAGCATAAGGGAAGATACACAATAAGACAATATGATATTATGTAAATGCTCGAGTCTCTATTACAATGATGTTCAACTCCTTATATAATGTTTGAGAGATGTAATAGTTATTCAAAAGAGGAGATACTTGTCCAAAACCCTAAAAGCCTATTTTTTTTTTATCATAAGTCACTTTGGTGACTTTATTACAAAGGTAAGCCTTGTATTCTAGCACCCCCTCTTAAGGCTTACAATGTTAAAAATAAAACTTATTAAAAGCAAATGCAAATTGACTAAAAACAAAATATCATATGTAAATAGAACCAAAGATTCTTTAAAAGTTTCTTGTTTGAGAACAATGCTTGGCTTAGGTAGAGCTCCATTAAGGTGCCTCGTAACCCTTGCAAAAGTGTAGTTCTCTAGTTGAATTCCCATGTTCTTGAATTCTACCTTCTCGAATTCTTGAATTACAAATCTCTCAAATTATTAGAAAACCATCCATGTTGAGCTACATCCACGGTACTCCATCAAATTGTCGCATGCCCCTCATAAGGATATAATTCCTAAGATTCTCTAACTCCCAAGCTATTTGGGCATCGATCAGCGTTGATCTTTATCTACATTAGATCCCTTCTTTTCTCAAAAGAGTGGGCTTCTTGAAATGTGAAAAGTGCAATTTCTTCAAAGAGTGGGCATATCACTAACAATGGCTATATTAACGACATGTTGATCGTCTTTGATCTTTCCCTTGAGAACATCATTGGCTTGAAATTTGCAATTTTAGGTCGTGTGACATTCCAGTTGAAATCGTTGGCCATTTTCTTTGAATAATGACAGTCCATCCCCCCTTTGTCTTTCATTGATTTTCTATGATTGTTTCTTGTGTATAATGCAATCTCAAGGTGAGAATTACCTTTTGTATTGTTTGCAATGGTTCTCTTTTCTTCAGCTAAGAGTAGCAATCATTATCTTCTACAGTTTGAGTTTGAGAAGGCATTTAACTGAGAGTAAAAATGACATTGATAAATTTAAAAGGTAGTTTGTTTCATAGTGTGTTTGGAATCTTCTTCATTTACCATAGCCTTGACTTCTATGTGTCATCTAAGGAGATATTATATTCATTTATATGGCTAGACATAGTGACTTCGCCATACATCTTGAATTTGAATAATTGTAGCTTCAGAGAAAGTTTTATGATCACCGATTTTCCCCCAAATTGTCCCAGAGTTCCTTCGATATTTCTTCTAGATTTGCATGATGTAACTCAAAATCTGAGACAAGACTATAATCGATTTGTCTTTTCCATATCTACTCTACCATTCTAATAATATTTTTGGATCTGTGGGTGATTGCTTAGTCCATTTTACCATTCCCCATAGGTTTTTATTCATCAACTTGTTATGATCCAACATCTTAAAAATGACAAAAATTCAATGAATACAGTCCACTTTGAGGGGGAAGCCTCCTTTTACAATATATATAATTCACAATACAATATGAGATTAGATAAGATGATCGTAGAGACTATATATATATATATTATAACATCCCCAGCCACCCAGGCTGGGCCACGTCACACAACCTCAACTTATGTTTCTCTGTAGAATCTTTGTTACCAAAATGCTTCTATTACCATATTGTAACATTACCTACATTACTATTGAACAATGCTACTCCAAAATCCACTGCACATTATAACACTAGTTTGTGCAGTATCAGTTGAAGTAATGTGCTCAACCTCAAGTTGAGTCGTGCCACACTGACATTCTTTTTTTTACATAACTTAAAACACATCGAAAGTAATTCAATACAAGTGCATGCACCAACAAATTGGGCACAAAACACTTTTGCATGCGTAAAACATACTAACCATATGATCACTATAGCACACACAACCCTTCTGGTGTCCCACGCCAATTCTGATTCCCTTGTGCACAAGATCTATTTCCCTGTATGCACAAACAAATTCCAACCTCTTGTGCACTCAGGCTACATTTTTGCCCACACAACCATTCAAGCCTTGCCTCGGAGACTCATGACCAATGTCATAAAATTAACTTAATGGGAAAACTAACAATACTTGTCATACTCATATACACAACTACAATTACAGGTTATCAACACCACACTTACATGTGCAGGCAACATTAAACAAAACAACAATAATTTCTTATATGCAACAACATACAATAATTAAACCCATAACAAGCATATATAATTAAACACATAATAAATAAGACAAACACATAAAGACACTTATCTTTTATGAAAAGTCACAACTGCGCACAGAACTCAAACGTTCCTCCGAGCCATAGACTATGTTGCTCATAAGATTTCAGCAATAGGTCACCCCCAACTAGCCTATAGTCTCTCATTCCACCTGTCACACGCTAGGAAGTGTGCCCATTCTCTACTCAACAGTCCCTCGACTGCTCCACTTCCCTTCTAGGGTTCCAACAATAGACCAGGTAGGAAGTCTTCGAGCCCTACATTTAATGCAGAGCGCACCACAGAACAATTCCCAACAAAAATCTCACTTAGAGAGTATGCTCACGAGCCTGACAACTTACTTCTTCAACAACAAATCTCTCACTCAAAGAGACTGCTCATGAGCCTAACAACCCGCCTCTTCGACAGAAAAACTCTGGATACAAAACATAAATCCCTTACAACCTTCTCTCTGCAGTAAGGTAAAGTTTATTTTTCTAGACAGTCTGACCCCTTCTGCCTACGAAAAAATGAATAACCGTCCCCCCAAAACATACTAAGGCCAACAATATATGTTGCATGTCCTCAACTCAACACTTGTCACCTTAAAAGGTAGCTTAAGCCACTTGGTGACTCGTTCCCTACCCTCGAGAACTTAGGATAAAATAAATATCGATAACTTACACTTTTTCAGAAATATTATAAAATATTCCCTAAGACTTAAGTCTCACCCCCTTTTTCCTTTTCCGGTGGAGTTAGCCCCCCATCTCTTTTCATCTGAGTTTGTCCTTGCGCAACGATGTAATATTATATTAATAACTTGAGTATGATTACTTTTACATGGATAGGGGCACTGACCTATTTGCATCCCGGCTCACCAGCCTCATAACCACATATGATCTTCAGCCTCTCTCTCTCTCTCTCTCTCTCTCTCTCTCTCTATATATATATATATATATATAATCCAGCTCAGTGCACACTTCCAGGAAATTCCCATGCACTTACTCAAGTGTGCGTAACACTACGCAATGTGCACACTTACCTAGGTGTGTGCAACACTCTCAAATGTGAGCACCTTATCCTTGATAACAATTCCCCACGCACTTACCTAGGTGCATGCAAAACCAAAACTAGGTACCAACGAATCACCAACCTATATTTACAATTGGCGTCACGACTCACCATCCTATATGTACAATTACAAAGGGTTCAAATCAAAGACACTATATATATATATATATATATATATATATATATATATATAGGAGAAAAATGGTACAATTATAATTAAAGGGTACTTTCAAAGGTTTTAGTTGACCTACTAATATAACACTAGAAATGTAATAACTCAATATCTATGGATTTATAAGGGTTTGTATGCATAACATGGGGGTTTTACTGGGGATTAACATGCCCCTCCCCTTCAAACAAGTGTTTTCCTCAACACTTGAAAATCGTGGGTGTGTTTACATGAAGAATTCATCGTGTAATACCCTGTTTCCCCCAGTTTGTAAATATAACTTTATTGGCCAGGAACTATGGAAAAATCAAAGTGTGAATGTTTAATTTGGTGGACATTTGTATAAAGGTCGATGAATGTAAATCCTGTTGTTTTGATGGATAATGGAAACGTGTTGCATGACTACTCAGAGAGGAGATGTGCTAAGAAAGAGAGACCACGATTGCTAATAAAAAGGTGGTCGAGGGAACCTGGAATGGTTGCAATAACCTCCATCGAACCAGTACCATATTGGATTTAATGTTGCTTAGATCAAAACAACCCTCTGCGCAGAAATGAATTCCCATCGGGCTGGTAGGTGGGAAGGGCCTCCTCAAGAGTTAATGAGGGATGGGACAGACTGCCCATGGGATGGCTTCCAAACTTGACCACGGATGGGGAGATTCGAGCCACACTCAACCTTGCCGAGGGAAAGAGGGGAAGCGTGGTGGACAGGGGAGTATACTGCGAAGAGGCAGAGACAAGAGAAAAAACTCTCGGGTTCGAGGAAGGATTGAAAGAAAAAACAAAGAGTTTTGATCACAGGGAATAGAGACAGAGCTAGTAGAAGGAGAGAAACCTTCGTCCTCATCTATTCATGTATTGGGATAAGGAGAGTAAACTTCGTCCCCAACTTCCGTTGATCTGGAAGTACGAGATTGAGTCTCAGAGCATCGTGGCCTAAGCTCAGGGGTGGCCAGTGATAAATCCATTGGGAGGGACAGAGCCTATGGTTGGGTGGAAACAAGCATCCCTCTCAGCAGTCACATCACGTCTAGTGGTTCTGATAAGTGTTTTAGGCCTTGTATTTTGAATTGAATATCATGGATACATGCTCATGTTTATACGCTCATAAATGGTTTCTATATGCTATGATTTCCTGTTAATTTAGATTGGAAATAATGAATGCATGTGTATACTTATATGCCACATTTGGTTTCTGTATAAAATGAGTAAGTCCAAAGCATGAGTTCGTTCCACCGAGAATCGTCCCATCTGCCTGATTCTCTTAGTGTTCTGGTTAATCCCTTGAAGGCACCTCCCCCAGGGAATTGCATCTTGTCTTAGAGTCAGAGTAAGCTCCTTGGTATGGCTACCACTACAGTAAACTCATGAGAATACCCTGCCCCGATGTTATAGCTCATAACTTGGTGAGTTAGGAAGGCACTTCATTCAGGTTAGTAGCCTAGGGACTTTGAAAGGTACCCGATCCCTTATCCAAAAACCCGACTGAAATTAGGGATAATTTCCCAAAAACCATATGAAGGTTCATGTGATCTGGGTTTGGAAATCTTGTGCAAGAAGGAGTTATCTCTCAAAGGTTTCAGAGTCGTGGGAGTTTGAAGCTCCGAGAAATTGAATTTTGTACCTAAGTTCAGAAAGGATAGCAAATCCAACTATCAAAAGGGAGTATCCTTTCATTTGGTAGATGAACAAATGAGATCCTTTCGGAAGTATCCCAGGTCTTTCAGGACCAATGGATCTAGAGGAGGAGCGCAGGCGTTAACGCCTCGACCCCTTCAATATTCGCAAGTAGCGATGGAATCGGGACCGTAGATCCCAGGATCCATCGGGAGCTACCTTGACCATTGATATTAACCATTGAGTAGGTGGGAGAGTGGACTCGTCAAAGCCTTGAAAGCCCCGATGTAATCAAAACCGTTCATCGGAAGGGACACGTGGAGGGCGATCAACATTTCGCTGACTCACACATCAAAAGATTCAACGGGCGGAGTTATAAGGACTTGTGAAACGCGAAATCATTCTGGACCATTGGATCTAGAAGGACACGTGGTGAAGACCCATACATTTCATGAAAATGGGTATCGGGATATCAGAGGTGCAGACGAGGAAAAACTCACGAAATAAGAATTCACGAAATCATTCGGACCGTCCATCGAGAAAGGATGCATGGTGGAAGATCAGAGTTTCACTAACTCACGACTCAGGGAAGTCAAAGGATGAAGTTGTTAGAGCTCCTGAATCATGAAATGTGAAGTCCCGACAAAATATGGGTCGTTGATTTGTGGGAGGCTCAGAGTCGTTGATCTGTAGAATGGAAGAATTTCAAACCTTCAGACTTTGGGATTCGAAGGAGGAGGAGTTGGACGAGTTTTCCAATTTTGCGAGTGGTGAAATCCTGATTGAATCTAGGTCGTTGTATAGAGAGAGACATGTGAACCGTCGATTTATCTTGGTCACGGTTTTGAATATTTGGTCATCGGGAAAACGAAAGTGAAGACTTTCCCAAAGTCGCAAAGGCAAATCGCCGACTTAATCTAGGTCGTTGGTTAGCAGATGGTTTAGAGCCGTCAGATATTTGAGAATCAAAGATTTGGAAAGGAAGGAAGAATTGTTCGTGATTCTCCGAATCACGAAGTCCCAAAAAATATGGGAGTTGGGACCCAGTCCTAGAGGAAGGTCACACCGTGAACATAGGTGAGAGGGCTAGCACTTGCTAGGCCCCTAATCAGGTTTCGAGACTTGGAGGAGTTGGAGAAGTTGGGACGCCTTGCATCTAAATCCCCGAAGTCATGAAATGCGATGTGCCATTTAGGTTAAGCCCGTGGTCATGGAAATGGTCACGTGAGCGGAGGGAGCTAACGGTCATTAAGCCCTTTCTGAAGTCGGGAGTTGGAGGAGATAGGGCACCTCGCATCGGGAGTTCTGAAATCACGAAATGTGATGAATCGTTTAAATTAATCCTATGGTTGGGGGTAGTGGCCACATGGAGGAGGATAAGGGAAGAGCTAGCCTGCGCTAGGCCCCTGTAGGAATTCGGGGAATTTTGTCCCTTGATAAAAGGAATTTTTTTTATTTATGCCTGTCGTGGGTGTGTGACAAAATGGTATCAGAGCATGGTTATAGCACTTGGACTACTTGGGCTTATGGACGAGTCGCTTAAATAACTCTATTTGGGTACTTTCAAAAGAGTGACACCCTACCTTACCTCTTTCTTAAGAGGTCTGATTTAAAAATGTTATTGAGGAAAGGAATGAAACCTTCTACTGTGTGTGTACATTAAGAAATTTTTTAAAACCGTGTATTTTTCATGAACTAATAGACTGTTAGCTAACTATAAGTGTTTTTGGAAACACTTGAACAGTTAGTGAATCACGGGAAGACCCCAATACTAAAGGATGATGGCATTCCATGAAGTGGGGGATGGCTCACATGATAGAGACGAGGAATCTGATGAAAGGAGGGCAGTGGAAACCCCTCCAGATCTAGATGAAACTATAAGAAGCCTTAGGGTTGAGCTACAGAGTTTCAAGGCTAATAATGAGAGATTGATAAAGGAGCAAGAGAAACAAACAAAAATTAACGTAGTCTTGCTATAGATCTTATCCGACATACAGAGGCAACTGCAGCACAAACCCACAACTAGTCATGCAGACCGATGACACAAGAAGAGAGGTCAGAGTCCACCTGAGATCCAAAAACATGACTCCATAAGTGACCCCACTGGGAGAAGTACCGCGAAGAAGGTCCAACCTGGAGACAGGGGACACTCATTGGGAGAGTCCTCTAGAAAGGAAGCTGACAACTTCGAAGGGTCTTCTAGTAGCAAGGCCAGCTCGCATTCTCAAAAGAAAGGAAAGAAACAGAAGCGTTACAAAAAATGTGGACCTGAAGAGTTCAATAAATCCAAACCACCCTCTTTCGACGGAGAGATAAAGAAGGGAGAAGAGGCAGAAGCTTGGCTACTTGGTTTAAAGAATTATTTCAGAGTCCATGACTACTCTGAAAACTTGAAGGCTCGAATAGCCATCTTCAACCTGAATGGAAAGGCTTCCATATGGTGGGAAGACCTTAGGAATGTGAAAGGAATCCATGAGAAGGACTTGTCATAGAAACAATTTGATAAATACTTTAGGAAGCAATATCTGTCAGAAAAATACATGGATGGGAAAACTAATGAATTCTATGAACTCCAGCTGGGGCATCTCACCATAGAGGAATTTGCCAATAAATTCCTTGAACTACTAAGGTATGTACCCTACATAAAAGATGAAAAATAAAAAATGCAACGGTTCATTAGTGGGTTACCTCAGACCTATCGAGATAGGATTGAGTTCGACGAACCAAGGACCTTAGAAGAAGCTATCCTGAAGATGAGGTATTGTTATGAACAGTTTGGGAGCAAGACAAGACCTCACGAGGACTGGAAGAAAAATAATAGTTCGGGATTCCATAAGAAAAGGTTTAACTCCTCAAGATTTAAGAACTATGGAAAATATTCTAGGGGGAGCCTTCCATCTAGAAGTGTATATCAACAAAATTTCCCCTCTCAAAGTGGAAATAAACCTTTTTAGACAGTCCCAACAAAGACCGATAACCTAAAGATGGAACCCTTAAAATGTTGGGGTTGTGGAGAAAATCATAGATTGAGGGACTTCCCACACATACAACAAAATAGTAAGGGGGTATACAATATCCAAGAATCTACCACCATCAATGATGTGGTTAGGAGCATGCCACGAATCTCTACAGCCCTAGACAATAATCAAGCCGACCATCAAGCTTCAGTAGTGGAGCTGGAAGGTATGATCACCAACCATCCAATTTCTATTTTCATTGACCCGGGTTCTAATTTGAGTTATGTAGCCCCTCAAACTACCGATAAGTGTAAACTGCAACCAACTAGACATGTTAAACCATGGTTGGTACAACTAGCCAATGGGACCAAAAGAAAGGTGGCAGAGGCTATACTAGCTTACCAATTCATCATAGGTGGATTGCCCACCCAAGTGACCCTTAACATACTTCCCTTGGGATCTTATGACTTGTTGATTGGTATGGACTGGTTGGATACTCATAAAGCTGAAATGGAATGTTACCATAAAACTTTAGATGTGTAAATGAATATGGGAGAAACATGACCCTCCAAGGGATTCATAAGCCTGTCTTAGTGAGACAAATATTGGCCCTTCAAATGAAGAAGTATTGCAGAAAAGGGTGTTCCTTATATGCAATACAGAAGTTGGACTCCGTTGAAGATGAAAAACCAAACCTAGAGGACCACCCCATATTAAGAGAATATAAGGACATATTCCCAGAAGAAGTACCAGGTCTACCTTCGAGAAGGGATATTGACTTCTCAATAGAATTTACACTGGGAGTGGTACCAACATCTAGAATGCCATACAGAATGAGCATGCCAGAGGTCATTGAGCTCAAGCTACAGCTAAAGGAGATGATGGACAAAGGCTACATCCAACCCAATTTATCTCCGTGGGGAGTGCCCTTCCTATTTGTGAAAAAGAAAGATGGCACACTCCGACTGTGCATAGATTAAATCAATAAGGAAACCATAAAGAACAAGTACCCCTTATCAAGAATCGATGACCTGTTCGACCAATTGGGAGGTGCATCCATATTCTCAAAGATCGACCTAAGATTGGGCTACCATCAAGTCCAGATTAGGGATGAAGATATCCACGAAACAACCTTCAGCATGAGGTATGGTCACTACGAATTTTTGATGGTGCCATTTAGGTTAACCAATGCCCCCGCCACTTTTATGTGCTTGATGAATAATGTACTCAACAAATTTCTAGACAAACTTGTATTGGTTTTCATTGATGATATCCTAATCTAATCCAAGAACAGGGAGGAGCACGAAGAACATCTTAGACTCGTACTTCAAGTACTAAGGGAGCATCAACTCTATGCTAAGTTTAGCAAGTACAATTTCTTTCAGAAGCAAGTCCACTACTTAGGCCATATCATATCTAAGGAAGAGGTGGTAGTAGAAACTGACAAGATGAGATCCATTGTGGAATGGCCTACCTCGAAAGATGTATCTGATATTAGAACCTTCATGGGCTTAGTAGGATACTATAGAATATTCATAAAAGGGTTTTCCAAGATTGGTTGTCCAATCACGGCCCTTCAGAAAAAGGGGATTAAATTCATTTGGACATCAAAATGCGAAGAAATATTTCAGGAACTAAAATACCTCCTGACCCATGCACCTGTGCTAAAGATTATAGACCCGGATGATGATTTCCTTGTGTGTTCAGATGCCTGCAAGGAAGGACTCGGAGGATTCCTTATGCAAGAAGGACGTGTAATATGCTATACATCCTGGAAATTAAATTAGCATGAGATCAATTATGTGACCCATGACCTAGAGTTGGCCGCCATAGTACATGATTTAAAAATGTGGAGACACTACCTCCTGGGTAGAAGATTTGTGCTTATGACAGATCATTGTGGATTGACACACATGTTTGATCAAGAAAAACTCAATGCTAGGAAAGCGAGGTGGATGGCTCTCCTAAGTGAATTCGATTTTGAAATCAAACATATAAAAGGAAAGGAAAATAGGGTGGTTGATTCCCTTAGCAGGAGTATAAAAACGGTTCATCTAGCAGCAGTAAGCACCTGCAAAACGGATGTCAGGGAGAGAATCAGAAAAGCACAAGACACAGATGCATTCTTTAAGACCATGACTTCATACCTAATGCAAGAGCCTACAGGGATGAAGTATGAAGGCTACCAAATGCTCGAGGAAGGGTTGTTGACTTACAGAAACATATTGTATATTCTAAACGGTGACGACTTGAAGAGGTTCATAATGGATGAACTGCATAAGAGACCATATATTGGTCACTCGGGATATCAAAAGATGATCACGACCATTAGGAAAAAATTCTATCGGTCTGGGTTAAAGAAATACATAGTTAACTATTTAGCTAAGTGCCTAGAATGCTAGCAAGTTAAGGCAGAGCACTGACATCCAACAAGATTATTACATCCCCTACCGATTCCAGAATGGAAATGGGAAACCATCTCCATGGATTTCATCATCGGATTACCAAAGTCGACCAAGCAAAATGATTCCATCATGGTTGTGGTGGACAAACTGAGTAATTCTGCCTATTTCATCCCTGTTAAGTCAACTTGCAAGGCAATAGATATTGCCAACATCTTCATGAAGGAGATATTCAGACCGCATGGCATGCCCAAGGAAATTGTATCTGATAGAGATACCAAATTCACTTCAAACTTTTGGAAATCCCTAATGGTCGGTTTCAAGACTAAATTGTTGTTCAGCATGGCCTATCATCCTCAAATTGATGGACAAATAGAAAGAGTAAGCCAAATAGTAGAGGACATGCTAAGAATGCACGTAGTGCATCAGCCTAAGAAGTGGGAAGACTACCTGCCATTGGTAGAGTTTGGCTACAACAATGGTTATCATGAATCCTTAAAGATGATCCCCTTTGAATCCCTCTATGGTAGACAGTGCAAGATCCCAATCAGATGGAGTAATCTAGTGGACAGAATTACAATCGGACCTGACATGCTAAAAGAAATGGAACAACAAGTAGTGCAGATAAGGTAAAATCTGAAAATTGTTCAGGACCGACAGAAAAGTTACGCAGACAGAAAGAGAACTCCCCGAGAATTCAAAGCCGGAGACCATGTCTATCTCAGAGTTAGACCCCGGAAGAGTTCCCTGAGTATGGGAGCCTATGCCAAGTTGGTACCTTGGTATTTTGGACCCTTTGAAGTCCTAGATAGAGTGGGACCTATAGCCTATAGGCTAACACTTCCTCCCACTGTAAAGGCACATAATGTTTTTCGTGTTTCATTATTGAAAAAATATGTACATGATGCTAATCATATAATTGACAGGTTTGTGATCCAGGTGGAACCGGAGGGAGAAGTCCTACCAGAACCCCAATGCATACTAGACAGGAAGGAAACATCACTCAAGAATCGAACCATTGCACATGTCAAGGTGCAATGGAAACACTTTGGCCCAGATGAGGCTACGTGGGAAATTGAAGATGCCATGAGGCATGAATATCCGATTTTGTTTACTCCTGTACATACATATCATATTGGTAGATAGAAAATAGAGGACAATGATTCATTTAAGGGGGAGGGAATTGTAACACCCTGTTTCCCCCAGTTTGTAAATATAACTTTATTGGCCAGGAACTATGGAAAACTCAAAGTGTGAATGTTTAATTTGGTGGACCTTTGTATAAAGGTTAATGAATGTAAATTTTGTTATTTTGATGGATAATGGAAACATGTTGCATGACTGCTGAGAGAGGGGATGTGCTAAGAAAGAGAGACCATGATTTCTAATAAACGGTGCTGGAGGAACTCAGAATAGTTGTAATAACTTCCACCGAACCAGTACCATACTGGAGTTAATGTTGCTCAGATCAGAACAACCCTTTGCGCAAAAATGAATTCTCGTCGGGATGGTAGGTGGGAAGGGCCTCCTCAAGAGTTAATAAGGGATGGGGCAGACTTCCCATGGGATGGCTTCCAAACCTGACCACGGACGAGGGGATTCGAGCCACACACAACCTTGTTGAGGGAAAGAGGGGAAGCGTGGTGGAGAGGGGGGTAGCCTGCGAAGAGGAAGAGACGAGAGCAGAAACTCTCGGGTACGAGGAAGGATTGAAAGAAAAAACAATGAGTTTTGATCATAGGGAATAGAGACAAAGCCAGGAGAAGGAGAGTAACCTTCATCCTCATCTATTCTTGTATTGGGAGAAGGAGAGTAACCTTCGTCCCCAACTTCCATTGAGCTGGAAGTACGAGATTGAGTCTCATAACATCGTGGCCTAAGCTCGGGGGTGGCTAGTGATAAATCCATTGGGAGGGACTAAGCCTATGGTTGGGTGGAAAGAGCACCCCTCTCAGCAGTCACATCACGCCTAGTGGTTCTGATAAGTGTTTTAGGCCTTGTATTTTGAATTGAATATCATGGATACATGCTCATGTTTATACGCCCATAAATGGTTTTTGTATGCTATGATTTCCTGTTAATTTAGATTGGAAATAATGAATGCATGTGTATACTTATATGCCATAGTTGGTTTCTATATAAAATGAGTAAGTCTAGAGCATGAGTCTGTTCCATCGAGAATCGTCCCACCTACCTGATTCTCTTGGTGTTTTGGTTAATCCCTCAAAGGCACCTCCCCAGGGAATTTCATCTTGTCTCAAAGTCGGAGTAAGCTCTTTGGTATGGCTACCACTACGGTAAACTCATGAGAATACCCTGCCTCGATGTTATAGCTCATAACTTGGTGAGTTAGGAAGGCACTTCATTTAGGTCAGTAGCCTAGGGACTTTGAAAGGTACCCAAGCCCTTATCCAGAAACCCAATTGAAATTAGGGATAATTTCCCAAAAACCATCTGAAGGTTCATGTGATCCGGGTCTGGAAATCCGGTTTGAGAAGGAGTTATCTCTCGAAGGTTTTAGAGTCGTGGGAGTTTGAAGCTCTGAGAAATTGAATTTCGTACCTAAGTTCAGAAAGGATGGTGAATCCAAATATCGAAAGGGAGTATCCTTTCGTTTGGTAGACGAACAGACGAGATCCTTTCAGAAGTATCCCAAGTCTATCAGGACCAATGGATCTAGAGGAGGAGCGCAAAAGTTAACGCCTCGACCCATTCAGTCTTTGCAAGTAGTGATGGAATCGAGACTGTAGATCCCAGGATCCATCGGGAGCTACCTTGACCATTGATCTTAAACCTTGAGTAGGTGGGAGAGTGGACTCATCAAAGACCTGAAAGCCCTGATGTAATTGGAACCATCCATCAGAAGGGACACGTGGAGGGAGATCAACATTTCACTGAATCACACATCAGAAGAGTCAATGGGCGGAGTTTTAAGGACTTGCAAAATGCGAAATCATTCTGGACCATTGGATCCAGAAGGACACATGGCGAAGACCCATACATTTCGTGAAAATGGGCATCGAGAGATCAGAGGTGAAAACGAAGAAAAAATCGTGAAGTAAGAATTCACAAAATCATCCAGACCATCCATCGAGAAAGGATGTGTGGCGGAAGATCGATATTTCGTTGACTCGCGACTCAGGGAAGTCAAAGGAAAGAGTTGTTAGAACTCCCAAATCATGAAGTGCGAAGTCCCGACAAAATGTGGGTCATTGATTTGTGGGAGGCTCAGAGCCATTGATCTGTAGAATGGAAGAATTTCAGACCTTTGGACTTCGGGATTCCAAGGAGGAGGAGTTGGACAAGTTTTCCAATTTCGCGAGTGGCGAAATCCCGATTGAATCTAGGCCATTGTATAGAGAGAGACCTATGAACCATCGATTTAGCTTGGTCATGGTTTCAGAGATTTGGTCATCGAGAAAGCGGAAGTGAAGACTTTCCCAAAGTCACGAAGGAAAATCGTTGACTTATCCCGGGTCGTTGGTTAGCAGAGTGTTTAGAGTCATCAGATCTTTGAGAGTCGAAGATTTGGAAAGGAAGGAAGAACTGTTCGTGATTCTCCGAATCACGATATCCCAAAAAATATGGGAGCTGGGACCCAGTCCTAGAGGAAGGTCACACCGTGAACACAGGTGAGCGGGCTAGTGCTTGCTAGGCCCCTAATCGGGTTTCGGGACTTGGAGGAGTTAGAGAATTTGGGATGCCTTGCATTGAAAGCCCCGAAGTCGTGAAGTGTGATGCGCCATTTAGGTTAAGCCTATGGTCATGGAAATGGTCACGTGAGCGGAGGGAGCTAACGATCATTAAGCCCTTTCGGAACTCGGGAGTTGGAGGATATAGGGTGCCTCACATCGAGAGTTTCGAAGTCGTGAAACGCGATGCACCATTTAAATTAAACCTATGGTCGCGGGTAGTGGTCACATGGAGGAGGATAAGGGAAGAGCTAGCCTGCGCTAGGCCCCTGTAGGAATTTGGGGAATTATGTCCCTTGAGAAAAGGTGAAAATTTTATTTATGCCTGTTGTGGGTGTGTGACACATCTTCCCATGTTTCCTATTTCACTGTTAGGTTCTTTGATTTGACAAGGTACTTAGTAATTGTTCGATTTCAAAGCTTCTTAATCCCTATTTCAAGGATTGTTTCTGGTTCTAGTATGATTTTCCCTTCTCCATTAATCTCTGATAAAATAGTTTTCACTGGGATCTTGTCATTGATTATCTTCTTTAAGCAAGAAACATGGAATATTGGATGATCTTGAGTAGGTGGAAGACCCTTAGGAATCTCTCCAAATACCTTGGAATGATTGTTAATAAATTTTTGGAGATCCATTGGAGTAGAGGATATAGATATTTGAACATCTAGTAAGCACAATTGTGCAATTACACCAAGGTGTCCCTTTTTGAGTAATTTTTTCATGTTGTTAGAGTTTATCACTTTAGAGGGTTTCCCTTGGATACCTCTAAGCTCAATTTCATTTCCTTCTAAGGAAAATATCATGAAAATATATTGAAAACAAAGGGCCATTGTTCCCAATGATTGTAACCATTAGAACCTTGATACAACATCAACATGGACCATTTGGATGGAAATCATGGGACTAACCAATAAATACTCCCCCATATTGAGCTTAATACTATGACACTTCCAAGAAAAATTTATGGTACCTTCATTTGCAATCATTACTTGAAACTCTGGTGCTAGATATACAAAGAAATTGAGATCTTTTGCTAATTTGTAATTGATGAAGTTATGGGTACTACTAGAATCAATCAACATTGTTACCTTTTTCTTTTTGATATATCCTTCTATCTTGAGGTTTTGTGGAGCATTGATGTTGGCCAATGCATGACAAGACTATTAACCCCATTTCATGGGATAAGTAAGGAGATCATGTCTCGAGGCCCTCAGGTTGCAAATATGGAGTGTCGAGAGACTACATGACCAATAATGTCCACTTGCACATATGGAAGCCCATTCTATCACCACATTTGATCCATTGTCAGTGCATCGACCACACCAGCTAACTTCTGGAAGGCAGATGGGTCTTTCTCCTTGCGGTATAAGTCAAGTATTGTGGTAGGTAATCACCCTAATATTTAAGGCATTTGAACATGTTTTATTTAAGCTACTTTTGATTATATAACGTTTTCTTGGACATTATTCCTTTGACCTTGTTTCACCTTGGCAAGTTTCATAGATTTCCTAGTAGGTGGCCAAACTTTGGAAAGGTTTGTGATTGGGGGTCCTTTAAGGGGTTATCGTACCATTCTCGACCATAATTACCACTTTCCACTCATTACACTCCCATCATATTGTCCTCTTCTAGGTCCTTTGACTTTAGTGACTTGAGAAGGGCATGAAATTCATTTCATGGGAAGAAGGAGCTGAAGGCCCAGGGGGATTATTGTTGGATAAAAATATAAAATCCTATATATAAACCTTCTAGATGCTTCGCCTAGGGATCCCTCAAGAAAGCAATGAAATGTTTCTCTGTAAGAAAAGGGGGATCTACAAAATAAATGATAATGAATGCTTAAGGGGTTAGTTGGAGGATAGGAGGTCTCATCACGAGCCAACCTATCATGATCATGGGTATCTAGAGGTATGCAATTACCATCATCTAGTCACCAAGCCAAGGTAGTGGCTCCCAGTTACACAACTGAGAGAAAGGGGGTCTCATCATGATCCAACCTTCTCATTTTCGCAAGGTATTTGTGAGTGACACTGTGATTATCTGGACACCAAGCCAAGATAGTGGCCTTCAAATCATTCCTTAAAACATGAAAGAAACAAAGAATGGAAATAAGATGGGCTTGGAAAAATTACATTGCAAACGAAGGTTCCACAAACCCTCTACAAAGGCACCCATGAATGAGATAATACGAGCCCTTGTGTGTCATGAAACTCAAGGACCAATCAATTCTAAACCCCTTCCACCTCATCATCCATTACATGACCTTGAAAGGCCATCCTTGGGAATCCCCTACTTGAGGGATTTGGTTTACCCAATAGGTCTCCTATGACACCCCTCCCATACTCAAAATTGGTCAATTGTATAGGGTTTTGAACATTTGTTTAATTTGATGAGGTATTTTTTATGTACATGTTTAGGTTCCTTGCTTATTAGACATGGTTTATACTTGTCATGATATCTTTGACTTGATATATTTGGAGGGCGTACCCTTTTGTTTTGCAGGACCTTGCTTGGTGGCTAGTTTTGGGAGAACAAGTTTAACTTGGGCTTCCATGTGGCTTCAAAGCCCACAGGTTGGATGATAAGAGCCCACATGCCAAATCATGATGAATTTCCTTCGGAAGCCTAGAATACAATGTGGAAGACATGACCTATCCCTCACATGACAAATTTGTTTCCTAGGAGAGAAAAAATGTCACTTGTGGAGGCCTAACGTCACCTAGAGGGATAGGGTTTGGTGGTGAAGGAGTTGTTCGATGACATGTGGCACGTTTTGAATGAAGGAGTATTGAAGACCATCAAGAGAGGATTTGAATGAGTGACAAGTGGGCTTTGGAGGCCTATCCATGCATCTACTACCCCAAGGATTTTTTCAAAGTTCTAAAACATCCCCTAAATGGGTGACGTCACCTTGTTCTAGGGTTTCTTTTGTCTAAAAGTGAATTTTAAGATGAATTGTTTAATATTATTTTGATGCAAGGGGTAAGATAAGGGTCGTTGACCCCTTATATTATGTCTTACCCTTTCTAAGTGGAAAAACTATGTGATAGACATTTTGTATAAGTAGAGATCATGGAATCTCATTTTGAATCATAACTCTCCCATTGTGAAGAGTTAAGGACTGAAATTTTCACTCCCTTGAAGCTTTTTGTTCTCTTGTGCTATGGTATGGTGTTCTCTTTGGTGATGGACTACATGATGATGATACAGTAGATCTTGGAGGTCTTTTCTAGCTATTTTTGGTTGTTTATCTTGGCATGTTATGGTTTATCTTGTTGCTATTTGGATTGGTAAGACATTTTACTTGTTGATATCATTTGTAATTCAAGCTCAAGGTTGATTTTTTCTAAGGCTAGGTAGGGATTATAAGTGCATACACCCCTACTTTGGCTCCACCATAATTTTAAGCATAGAATTATTGTTTGCAAGGGTTTGCTAATGAATTATAAGGATATACACCCCTTAGTTTAAACCCTATCTAGGTTACTTTCCTTGGGGAATAAGAGGAATTATTTTTAGGTTTTTACTGTTGTTATTAGATTATTTCCAAATTACAAGAGCATTCAATGCATTTCCAAAACAACAACATAAGGAGGATCGTTGAAAGAAACACAATCACAAGGTACATAACATTTTATCATGGGAAACCCTCATGGGGGAGAAAACCCAACAAAAATTACTCAATAATAGATTGTTGATTCAATGCCAAGACTAAGACCAACACACCAAGAATAAACTAAGATTGAGCATGCGCCTCTCTTCTCCTTCCTCCTGCAACTGCAACTTCCTTCAAGATATGTGCACTGGATGAGTGAGTGTGAGAGTGAACAAGTGAGGCATCATCCTCACATATAATTGCTAGTTGAGGAGGTTCTAGGGTTATGTCCCTTCACATGGTAGGGCTGACTTCTTCTAGAAGTAGTTAAAACCAATTTATAAACACTAGGGGCCGACTTTACAAATACCATCATATAAATATGGTTTGACCAATCCATAAAAGGGGATTTGATATTATACAAGACCCGACATGATCAATCCACAAAAGGGGATTTGATATTATACAATACCTGACATGATCAATCCACAAAAGGGGATTTGATCTATAAGATAATAACTCAAATATAATTAGAATATTCTTCGAAGTTACAATATTTCAACACTACCCCTTAACGAGAAGGGTATTCTACTGACATGACCCAATACAACATCATCAATAGAAGGAGAGGGAAACAACATCATCAAGATCTGGAACACTGACTGACACGTCTATAAATCATCAGAATTTTTTCTCATCGTCAATATCATCATTGTTTACATCATGGAGCTGGAGTAACATCATCATCATCAGTATGAAACTGAAATAATATCATCATCATCATTAGAATTAAAACATCAACATCAATAGCATGGAGCTGGAGTAACATCATCATCATCTTCAGTATGAAACTGAAATAACATCATCATCATCATTAGAATGAAAACATCAACATCAATAGCATGAAGCTAGAACAAAAACATCATCCACAACAGAAGGTTGGAACAAAAACATCATCAACAACACAAAGTTGGAACAACAACACCATCCACAACACGAGGTTGGAACAACAACATCAACATGTGACAACAGAATGAGGCAGGTGTATCAACAACAACATTTTTGGTACTCTAATAGATAGTCCTTACCAAACCTTCGGGATTTGACCATGAATCATAATATTCCCTAGGATATAAAATCCTAACAAGCTACCACATGGTACTCTGACATATTTTCCTTACCGGACCTTTGGGATCTGCCCAGGAATCATAAGATTCCCTAGGATATAAAATCCTAACGGAGCTACCACTATTGACCATAGCTAGCATATACATGCATAAGTACTATGACAGATCGTCCTTACCGTACCTTTGGGATCTGTCCAGTGATGATCAATTCCCTAGGATATAAAATCCTAACAAAGCTACTTGTTGATGGTCAGGATACCATAGTATCATCAACATCACTCCCCCTTTGGAGGGAGGTCCTTTCAGACAACACCAATATTGTCTCGAAATTACTCAAACTTCACATGAGACATAGGCTTGGTCAACACATCTGCAACCTGCTCATTTATGCCAACATATTGGACCTTTATATCTCCCCTCTGCTCCATATCATGAATGTAGTGATATTGGATCTCTATGTGCTTCAACTTATCATGGAACACTAGGTTCTTCATCATTTTTATAAAACTCTAGTTATCACATAGAATCACAGTGGCTTCCATCTTCAGATCGACCAAACCTGTCAACAACTTCTGAAGCCATATGGATTCACAACTGGCGGAACATGTTGCAATGTACTTTGCTTCTGTCGTGCTGAGAGGAATACTAGATTGCTTCCTACTTTGACATGAAGTCATGGCTAACCCCAAACTGAAACAACATCCTGAACTTCTCTTCCCATCTGAAGCACTTCAAGCCCAATCTGAATCAGTATAACCACACAGTCTGAAGTCATGATCTCCAGTATAACAGAGACCATAATCCAATGTACCCTTAAGGTATCTCATCACATGATTTGTAGCTACAAGGTGAACATGTCTGGGCTCCACCTGATACTAACTCAAGGTGTTCACAACAAAGCATATATCTGGCCTGATATTCTTCAGGTACATCAACAAACCAATAATCTGTCTATATAGAGTAGAATTAACCAACTCTGATGAAGTATCAACTAAGAGATTCAAATTCATTTCCATGGGTGCGTTCATGGATTTACATTCCAACATGTCAAATCTCTTCAGAATTTCAACCACATACTTCCCTTGGTTAAGGAATAACTTTTTTGGGCTATGCCAAACTTCAATACCTAAGAAATAATGCATTGGGCCTAGGTTTTTCATCTCAAACTCTACAATGAGCTTCTTCTTGCAATCTTTGATGATATTTTCTTCTCCAGTTAGGAATAAATCATCCACGAATAGTAGTAATATAAATGGATCATCATTCATAACCTTGAAGTAAAGGTTAGGATCATCTTTACTCTTGGTAAAGCCCAAGCTCGTCAAGAAACTATCAATTCTTCCATACCAAGCTCTAGGAGCTTACTTAAGCCTGTACATGGATTTCTTCAACTTGCAGACATGAGTCTTTCTATCTTCAATTTCAAACCTTTGTGGTTGTTCTATATACACTTCTTCAATAACACCATTTAAGAAGGTTGTTTTCACATCCATCTGGTGCAACTTCCACTTCATTTTGGTTGCAAGAGCTGTGATGGTTTTGATAGAAGTGTATTTGGCTATAGGAGAAAATGTTTCTTCATAGTCAATACCTTCCTTTTGAGAAAATCCATGAGCCACAAATATTGCCTTATATTTTTCAATACTTTTGTCTGCTGCACGTTTTATCTTGTATATCCACTTGTAAGATACCACATCTTTGTTCTTTGTTTTGGGAACTACTTCCCATACATCATTCTTTATAATGGACTGATATTCTTCTATCATGGCACCCATCCATTCTTTCTTCTGAATGAATTTTTCAAAGAAAGTAAGTTCCTTTTCTACGAGATCACACATCAAGGCCATATAGTTGTAGAATGGATTAGGTTTTTTTATTTGTCTCATGGTTCCTTCTGGGGCACCATACTTCTATGCATCTTGAATAAGTTCTCTCACCCAAGATGGATTTCTCTTGTGAGAGATAGTCATATGGGGAGGTTCTTGATATTCTATCATATCATGATCTTCTGGAATCTCATTATCAGGGGTAACTGTAACTTCCTTTACGGGTTATGTAACTCTAGGAGCTACAGATTCTTCTTCATATACTTCTTCAAGCTGACATTTCCTTGATATTTTGAGTGTTTCATATTCATCAAAGGTTACATCTCTGTTGATCTCAATATGATGGTAACTTGGTATGTAAATTCTGAAGGCCTTAGAGAGCTCACAATATCCAACAAATATTCCCCTCTTTCCTTAAGGATCCAACTTCGTTCTCTTTTCTTTTGGAATGTGTATAAATACTGGACAACCAAATATTTTGAGATGGCTTACTTCTGGCTTCTTTTTGGTGAACATTTCTTCGGGAGTTTTGAATCCAAGTGCACTATGGGATAATCTGTTTTGGACATATATTGTTTTTCTTGCCGCTTCATTCCATAATTGCATTGGAATATCTTGATCATGAATCATAGTCTTTAATGCTTCCATAATCATTCTATTATTTCTTTCTGCTACACAATTTTGCATAGGATTATAGGGAGTGGTGAGCTCCCTCTTAATCCTGGCATCTCTGCAAAAGATTCCAAATTCATTTGAAGTGTACTATCCTCCAATGTCTGAACTGAGTATCTTGATTTTCCTTTCGGAGAGGTTTTCTACCAAAGCTTTGAATTCCTTGAATTTTCCAAGTACTTACGAGAGTAATCATCAATAAAGGATACATAGTATACATATCCGCTTAGAGAGGTTGATGGCATTGGACCACATACATCTGAGTGGATAAGCTCCAATATTCCTTCTTCTTTATTGTTGCTCTTTGGAAAAGGATTCTTTATGTTCTTTCCTTGTGCACATCCCTTGCATACACCTTCATGATCAACTTTTAATTATGGTAAACCTGTCACTACCTTGCTTACATATGGTAAGTCTTTGTAGTTGATGTGAGCTAGTATTTTATGCCAAAGCTCACAAGGAATTTCAGTAGAGTGAGCCAAGGCTACATCTACGTGACCTTTTAATTTGTACAAACCATCTTCTTATGTTCCAATAACAATTCCATCTTCTATAGTTTTTCCTTTAGACCACATAAGAACTTCACCATCTATGAATGAAACCTTGAAACATTTCTTATCTAGGGTTGATATAGAAAGTAAGTTACTTTTCAAAACTGGTACATAGAGTACATACTTCATTCTCATTGTAGTTCTTGAATCAAGTTTGTAGGTGGATTCTCCCATTCCTTTGATAGGGTACTAATAATCATCTCCAAGTGAAATTTTTTGGGGGAAGTCCTTTTATATAAGGCTAGAGAGAATGTATTTTTGACCTGTCATGTTCTTAGAGGCACCGCTATATATGAGCCAAGTATCCTCTCCAGGTGTCATAGATCCTGAGAGGGAGAAAAACAAAACATAATATGCAATCTCTTCTTTAGTTAACTTCTTGGGTGGATCATCATATTCAGTTGCATGGGCATGATGTCTTTTGTTATTTCTCCTCTTGTATTCTTCCCTTTTGTAGGACAATTCTTAGCAATATGTCCCATTTTATCACAACGATAACAATGATAGGAGGAGAAATCTTTTTCCTTTCTTTGACCCTTATTATATTTATGGAATCTCTTTGGAGTGTGAGATTCTTTATGAAAGTGGTTCTCCTTTTGAAAATGAGAATTTTTCTTTCCACCTTTAGTGTGAGAAGCTAAGGCTTGATCTTCATCTCTTAATAGGACGACTTCTCGGTTGGCCACTCTTGCTTCTTCTTGAACACATTCTTCCCATAAACTGTCAAATTGGATTTTCTTTTTTCTTCCACAAATAGTTTGGATGAAGGCATCCCAAGGTCTTGTGAGACCATTAAGATTTGTCATTATGAGTTCATATTCATCTAGGTTGTCTCAATCGCTTCTAATTGTTCCTTGAATTGAGAAACCCTAGATAAATAGTATTTAATTGTTTCTCCTTTTTGCATCTTTGTATTCTTGAGTTGGGTTCTCAATTTCATCTTTCAGTTGATGTTCTTTCCTTCATACATTCCAGTTAGGGCATAAAACATGTCTGTTGTATTATTCTTAGAAGACACTTGAGGGATCAAGTGATCTTTAATGGAATCTGCAACTATTTTTTTGGCCTTAAGCATATCCTTCTTATACTTTTCTTTGGCTGCATTTTCTTCGGGTTCTGGTACATTTTATTTTATGAATTTTGCAAGGTCATTCTCTTAAAGAATGAGTCCAATTATATACTTCTAGGCACAAAAAATTTCCACACCTTCTAACTTGAAAACAATCTTGGTTCTTGTAGACATCTTGACTTGGAGCTAAGAAAATGACTAGAAAATGAAAATGCTCAAAAAATTGAAACTGAGCTTACCAGGAGATGCGTTGGGCTTAGGCTAGTTTGTTGGAGCTGACTGTTTTAGAAAATTCCAAGTTTTACCCCTTGAAACTTGATCTGTTCAATTATGGACTAGTACTTCTGTTACTGGTTCTGGTTTCCTGGTTTTCTGGTACCAGTCAAAAATAGGGTTTGACTTTTTGGAGAATCTAGCCACTGAAAAAGTTCTCTCAAGTTTCCAAAAGATGCGCTAGTGCGGGTCACACTTCCCAATATTGTTTTTGGTTAGAAATTCCTCTTCATTAAAAAGCCCTAATTTCCTTGTACGACAACACTGACATTTTTAGATACCTAGTGAAAGATGCTTTATTCAGTCAAGCTCTAATACCATGTTAAGTTTTTACAGTTGTTATTATATTATTTCCAAATTACATGAGCATTCAATGCATTTCCAAAACAACAGCATAAAGAGGATCATTGAAAGAAACACAATCACAAGGTACGTGTTAAGAACCAAACATCAATATAGCATGGAAAAACCTCAGGAAAAGTACTCAACGCCTTGAAACGGAGATAATTTTAGATAATAAGACTCTTCGAGGGGGCAACCTCCTTTTACCCCACTTAAATGTTCAAGTCCAAGATGATTCAAAATGAAAATGTCTCCTTGGTATATATAGGAGACTAGGAGGTATAATTACAAATAATGGCCTAAAGCCGACAT
>ML778798.1:169067-196393 GCA_009831015.1 Picea engelmannii | reverse complement strand
AGTACACAACATTTTGTCCCAGAAAACCCTCATGGGGGAGAAAACCCAACAAAACTTCCTCAATAATAGATTTCCAATACAATGCCAAGAATAATACCAAAACACCAAGAATAAAATAAGACTGATCATGTGCCTCTCTTCTCCTTCCTCCTGCAACTGCAACTGCCTTCAAGATATGTGCACTGGATGAGTGAGTGTGAGAGTGAACAAGTGAGGCATCATCCTCACATATAAATAATAGTTGAGGATGCATTAGGGTTATGTCTCTTCACATGGTAGGGACAACTTCTTCTAGAAGTGGTTAAAACCACTTTATAAACACCAAGGGACGAATTTACAAATACCACCATATAAATATGATTTGACCAATCCACAAAAGGGGATTTGATATATAAGATAATAACTCAAATACAATTAGAATATTCTTAGAAGTTACAATATTTCAAAAATTATAACCCCAAGGAGGTAGTATCTCTGACTCTTTACTTTTGAACCCATTAAACCATCAATCAAAGGCACTAGTCATTGCATTGGATAAATAAAACATTACATTGGTAAATGTGAAAATTTGAAGTCTTGAGCCTTAGGCTATCTTGCCTCATTGAGGAGTCCTCTTTCACCCACTAAAACTTGTTGTAACAAAACTAACCTACAACCATTAGGTTTGCATAAATGTAACCCTCTAAACCTAGATAACTCCTAAACTAACCCTAGAAACTTGCTAAAACTTTACCCTAACAAACTACTAACCTAGACACATCTTTTAGGTTAATTTAGTGTTCATTTTGTTGGTTAAATTTTATGTTATAAGGCTTGGTTTACTACAAAAATAAGGCTGATAAATATCACTGCAGTAATATTTTTTGCGACAGCCTTGCTTTTATGCTAAAGTTTTTCTCTTTCACTCTTGAGTTGATTAGTCTTTACTAGCTTGTCTCTTGCTTATTCAACTAGAATTTTAGCACTTATTTTACAGCCCTTATTATATTTAATATGCTGATATATATTCATGATTGTTGCTGCAATTAGGGAAAACAATATTTACTTGCTTGTCTACCTAACATAATGCATTGTGTACTTGGTTTTCCTTGTGTCTCGGGAAGATATTTTCTCTTGGTAGGTCACTCAAAGCATTGGAAACCTAAAGAAAATATCAAGACTCGTTACCAAGTTCCTTTTACCATCTAGAAACTTGAATTTTAATGGAATCCATTCATACATATCATTTTTCATCTCAATGCCCCCTAGGGTCACCGAGATTTCCCCCTTAAGGTGACTACCTAACCTCTAAAGTGACAGGAACACCTGCCTAAGGTGATAGTGGGTAGGTTCTCTCTAAGTTGTCGCCAATTTGTGGTTGGGTCGGGGTTTTCCCAACGTACAACTTGTGCAATAACAAAGACATTGTTGGAGTAGTCTATTCTAGCTCTAGATCTTGTGATGGTTCCAATTCCTAATCTTCTTCCTCTTCATTGTCTATGTACAATACTTTCTTCTCATTGCATTTATGTCCCTTACTGTATCTGTTGTCACAATTGAAACATAGTCCCTTTGCTCTTCTTTCATCTATTTGTTGAGGTGTCAACCTTGTCGGTTTAGGAGAGGTAACATGGGGCTCTCTATAGTTGTCAGTGGCCACCCTTCTAGTAGCATTATTTTTGTTTTCCACTTTCCTTGTCATATTGAAATATTTGTCTAGAGATTTAAGTTCGAAGAGACACACCTCATGTTGAATTTTCTCCTTTAGAATGCCCATAAAGAGACCTAACAAATTATCCTTAGGAATGTTCTTTACCTTGACACTAAGCTTTTCAAATTGTTGAATGTGCTCTGTAATTGGACAATTTTGTCGAAGATTTATCAATTGAATAAATAATGTATTGCTCTTAATATCCCCATAATGTGATATCAATTCATTAAAAATGGACCAAGATATAATAGAATTATTTTTTCTTTCACAAAGCCATTGATACCAAACAAATTGATCATTTTATAAATACAAGGATGCAATAGGTACCTTTTTGTAATCTTGGCATTTGATGTAGATAAAAGAATTTATCCATCTGGAATATCCATGTTATAGGATCTTTACCATCAAACTTACTCATATCAATCTTTGGAATGAAGTAGTTTGTTGGTGACGCATTGAAACCTTGATGATGTGGATCTTAAAGTGATGAATAATCATGATTCTGGGACTCAATATTTTCATGATTTCCTTGTAATTCGATATCTATTTTAGGGAATCTCTCATCTAGAGCATGCAAGACCATGAAAGACATGGAATTTTTCAATTCCAACATATTTTCCATATGTTTTCCATCTCTTTCCTATTTTCATCCATCTTATTTTCCATGCCTTTCTTATTTTCATCCATTTTATTTTGTATTTGATCTTCCAATTCTCTTTTAAGGTATTCTTGATAATTTTTTAAATACTTTGGTTTCAACATACTAACACCTACTTCATCAATTGGGTTATCTTGTTTTAAAAGACTTCATTTTCTTCAGAAGTCATGTTTGAGTTCTTATGAGGAGTACCAATATAATTTATTGTAGAACCTGTTATCGCACAAGTTTTAGGTTTGGAAAATTCTGAGCCAACCACACAAGCAAGTGCTATAACTATAGGACACTACACCCAATGTCACCTCGATGTAGGTCCCACACTTGGGGGGTGACTAAGGTCACTCTTGGGAGGCGATCTCGGAGACCCTAGGGGAAAGGACAGAAGAAAGGAAAAGGTAATGGAGAGGCTCCTAGAAGTCGATATACTAAGTGGAAAAGAGGAAAGGGAGATGCCTTGCCGACCAAGTAATGTTTCCCCAAAGGATGTGTTGTTTTTCCCGATGATTGTACCTTCCCAAGACACAAGAAAAATCCAAATGCAAAGCAATATATCAAGTGGAACAACAATTTAAGCTTGATGTCCCTATTTTGCAACAGTTATATCAGCAATAGATTATATCCAAATTAACAAGTAAAAGGTCTATACTATTTATCGATGTTAGCAATAAAACTAGTAACCAATGTGGACCAAAAATAACACTTCAAGACTAGATAAATATGGTTGTCATAAAAGTAAATTTATGCATCAATATATTAGCCTTATGGTTGTAGCATACAATGTATTACAATAGAAAAATTATCCAATGAAACTTTCCCAAAACTTTCCCAAAAGTGCGCTATAGCAAGTAGATTATGAGGGCAAAGTTTTAGCCTAAGTCTAGGGTTAGTTTGTGAGTTATTAGTATTTAGGGTTAGGGTTTTCTCCAACTTAATGGTTGTAGGAAACAAATTAGTACAACAATGAGAATTTGTGGGAGAAATGGGATTCCCTAAGGGAGGAAGAGTCCCCGAGGCATCAAGATCACTATCCAAAAGAGAGAGATTTAAAACTTGAAGAAATCACATTTACCAAGGCAACAATTTTTTTTCTCCAATGCAATAATAAATTACTAGTGCTCTTAATAATTGGGTTAATGGCGTCATGCAAAGAAAGAGCTAGAGAAGATACCTCCTTGGGGGTGTAAACCCTCTTACTCCCCAAGGAAAGTTTCTCTAACTAGGGTTTAAGCTAAGAGGGTGTATGCCCTTATACTTCTCTCAACAAACCCTTTTTTAATGAATAATATTTAGCATAAAATGATGGAGACTATGGTGGGGGTGTATGACCTTATACTTCCCACCTATCTCCTAGCACAATAACCTTGAATTGAAACAAATGATATCATGAAAGTAAAAACCATACCAATTGAAGGAAAAATGCCAAGATTATCCACCACAATAACAAGAGATAAGCCTTCCAAGGCTAGTGCATCGCTTCCATCAACCATAAAATCAAGAGATAACCATAAAAAAGAGCCAAGAGATACAAATTTTCCAAAAGTAGCGAAAATTTCAAACCAATACTTCTCACAATAGGGAGAGTTATGTTAAAATGAGATCTTATGAGATCTTATTTATACAAAATGTCACCAAGGTGACTTGTCCACATATTTAGGGGTAAACCAAAAGAATAGGGGTCAACAACCCTAATATTTCCCCCTTAACAATGTAATATTAAACAATACATTAAAAATTAACTTTTGCACAAATAAAACCCTAAAAGGGGTGTGACGTCTTCCCTTTAGGGAACGTTTTGTCTTCTTGATCAAGTCATTGGGGTAGTTACATCATGGATAGACCTCCAAAGGCGACATGTCTTCAATCCATGTCCTATCTCCCATGATCAAGGACTTCCTTTACCCAAATTTCCACTCATCCATGTCTCACCACCAAACCCTAGCCCCTAAGAAGACATCAAGCCTCTAAGGGTGACATTTTTCCTCTCCTAGGAAAATAGTTTGGCACTTGAGGGGTGGGATAGGCTAGGTATTCATCATCATAATCTTGGTCTCCAAATATTAATATTTGTGATCAATCATGTGGACCCACGACATCCAACCTGTGGACTTGCAACCCCAAGGAAGCCCAAGCTAGGCTTGTTCTTCCAAAAATGTCCACCAACTAGGTCCTGCAAAGACAAATAAGCACGCCCTCCAAGGATCTCAAGTCATAACATGATGATAAGTGAATCCAATCAATAAATGATCCACCTAATCATATGCATCAAATATCACTATATCAAACAATTAATTGTTCAAAGACATTATGCGACTTGTCAAGCTTGAATATGGGAGGGTTGACGAGGTTTCCTATTGGGTAGATCTTTCCCTAGGTCAAGGAAAGTTTCTAAGAGATCTTTCTATAATCCATGTAAAGTGGGTGAGGTGGCTTTAGATCAAGGCTCAATGGGAATAAGGCTCATGACACAAAACGAGTCGTAGTGTCTCATTCATGGGTGCCTTTGTAGAGGGTGTTTGGTACCTTCGTCCGCAATGCACTTTTTACAAGCCCATTATTTGTCATTCTTTAATTATTTCATAATTTTGAGGAAAGGTTGAAGGCCACTTCCCTGGCGTGGTATCCAGATAATGGCAATGTCACCCACAAAATTCTAGTGGAAATGAGAATGTTGGCTTGTGATGAGAACCACTTTCTCTCAGCCATGCAACTGAGAGCCATTACCTTGGTTTGGTGACCAAATGATGGTAATTTCATACCACTAGATATTCATGGACATGATATGTCGATTCATGATGAGACATCATATCCTTCAACTAACCTTTTAAGCATTTAAAATCATATTTCATTGTGGGTCCCCCTTTACTCAAAGATAAGTGTTTCATTGCTTTCTTGGGTGATCCCTGGGAGAAGAATCTAGAAGGTTCATACATAGGCTTTTATATTTTACCCAACATCAATCCCTCTGGGACTTCAACCCCTTCTTCCCATAGAATGAGGGACAACCCCTTCTTGGGTCAATACACCCCAAAATCCCAAGAAATAAGGAAATGGGGGGGAATAGTGATGGAAAGTGTTAAGTATGGTCAGGAACAATACGATGGGTCTTCAAGGGAGTTCATAGTAGCAAACTCATCCCCAAGGAATGCCACTTACTAGGGCACAATGTCAACCACCAAGGTGAAGCAGGGCGAAAGGCATAATGTCCAAGCATATATCATGAAATCTAGAGCAATATAAGATACAACATACTCAAATGGATTAAATATTGAAATGATGCTTACCATAATAATGACTTGTACCTCATGGAGCAAGGCCCACTACCTTCTAGAAGCCAACTAATGTTGTGGATGCCATATGGAAATCTGCGGCCATATGTGGTGGTGAGGAGGGTATCCATCTGTGAAAAAGGATATTGTTGGTAATGTAGTCTCTTGGAAATCCATATTTGAAACTTGAGGGCCTCGAGATATAATCTCCTTAGTTATCCAAAAAATAGGGATAACATCGGGCTCCTATTTGGGGACATGTGCTCTCCATAGAGTTCATGAGAACTGCAACATCTCCTGGTAGACATGTGGCTGCCAAAAAATCAAACAAAGGGATCAGAGCATATATATACAAATCCAAAAATGAAAACTAGTCTAGAAAAGAAAAAATTTGACATTTTTAAAAAAGTTTCTAAGCTAAGCATGAAATCAATATGCAAGTAGAGAAAAATGAAAATGAAATGCATCTAAACTAATATGAGCAATAAAGATGCAAATGCAAGGAATGAAAATGAATTTCCTACTTACTTGGGGCCTTGAATATCACGTGCTGGATGATGTCAAGTGAAGTCATACAACCAGTGCAACCATTTGATCATCTCATCAAAGAATCTCCATGTGTGCTTAATCATATAATACAAAAAATATAAGTCAAGCACATAATAATCATGGGTATAAACAGACATATAATAGATCGTGAAATAAAACTCATGAATATGGGTGGGAGGTGTTAATGTTGAGTAAATTGTTGGGTTGAAGAAACAATCTATAAAGGTAACCTACAAACCAACTTTAATACTAGAAAATAGCCTATCCAATCTAGAGAGGGCTCTCTCTGAGACTTAATCTCTAATAGACAGGTTGTTTCAAATTGATGGCTAGATTTAGAATTTTGAGATAATTTTTCAAGGTCTGCTGACAAAAGATAGTGCTTCTAGGGCTATGGAGTCAACCACTGAAAAAAAAGAAAACAATGCTTGGTAGATAGAACTCATACGAACAAAGACTAAATGAGGTTATGAATTTTAGTGTTTAGTTTGATCATATAGGGTGAAAGAAGAAAAGAAACACACAACAAAATCAAAGCACCATAATGGATGAATTCTAACATTAGCTGAGAAAATAGACATAATTTTAAATTAGTTAAGTCTAGAGAACCATTAGATGAATTTTGGACTTTTAGTTTACTAATTTAAGGAGATGAAAAGTGCAGATGAAAATAAGTACACAATAAATACATACAGAGGAAGAGTACAATATTCAGATCACCACCATTAGAATCTTTATCTTGAGGAATTCAGGACTTCTGCATTTGTATTTCTTTAGATTCAAAAAATTACATTGAGGATCAAAATGTCTATTCTTTTTCTTGTGCGCCCCCTTTTTACATCAAAATAGTCCCTATATATAGAAAATAAAGCTACACTTAGCTTCTAGGAGTTGAACTACTATCTCTTAGAGTTATGGATCTAGTTGTTTCTAAAGAGAACAACAGCCTCTACAAAATTTACCAAAAATAGGAAAGTCGATTTGGTAATCATAACCTATTCGAGATGTTATTTACAATCATAAATTCTTAAGAAAATTTCAACCATACGGTTATGATGAATCATCATGTGTATCGCTAGACAACACTATCACCGTTGCGCAGTAAATTCCGGTTTCTATTTCGCAAATGTTTGTTGTGAAATCTGCGTAGCGATTTCGCAGGACAGATCTTTATGTTGAGGTTGCGCACGTGAATCTAGTTGGAAGCAAAGGATGGGATCATTCAGTTTGTCTGTAGCTTCCTTGTCCAAAGTCACTTGCATTCGTAAGGCCTTGTTTGTAATTCTTAATAACAAATTTTGTCTCTTCAAACTCCTCACCTGTCTCAACAAAGCCGCATTTCTTTTCAATTTTGATTGAGCATCAGAGAGAGTTGCACATGCATCGTCAATAATTGGTATGCATTTCTTGAAATTTTCCATGATTATTCCTCTGATATCCTTTTTTCCTCCCTGAGCTCAATGATCACATCTTGAGCCTCTCTTAGCTTCTTTTTCAACAAATTTATATTATTTTCTCTTCCTATTGGCGAGGTAGGAGATCTATGAACTATTTTACTCTGTGATGTTGGTGTTTCAGGAATTATTTCTACTAGTTGTTTCCTCAATTCTCTGTTCTCTTGATAGAATTGGGCTATAACATGTAGATTTTTCTTTATTTGTTGTTTCACCTCCTTAATATCTGCATCTTCCTTACCTGGTTCCACTTGCTTTTCATCAATCTCCTAGGTTTCACATTCAACAAGCCCTGGCTAAATTGTGGGTATGGAAAATCTCCTTGCAGAAGACCTGGTGTGCAATTTACTGGGAGCTTGAGTCTCCTCAGTTTCATCATTGAATCTTGGTTTTCTTCTTTTCTTGGATGGTGGCTGACTTAGTGAGATATCTTCAATTTATTTTACTTTTCTCCCTTCAGCAACACCTTCTCTTCTTACCTCTGAACTATGTGTTGATATTATGGTAGTTGCAGGAGGTATTAAACCTCCACGTGTAACCCTAACAAGAATAGAATATTTTGGGAAGTAAGAAGAAACCCTAAAGCATTGGACATAACCCTAGAAGACATGTCGACTAAAGAAAATAATTAATATTGAGTTTTTATCCTCCAGAAAGATAAGTTGGCCTAGACAACTAAGGCAGAGCAGTATGAATATAGGATCTCAAAGCTAATTTGGACACACACAACTCACAACTACATAAATTTAGTGCACACTGCAAAAATTTAGTAAGTGTGAAAGTCTTGAGAGTATCTACAACTACAGCTACTGCAACTAGTATTTTCGGTTTTAGGCTTGGAATTTCTCTTGGTTATGGTTTGGACTTTCTGCTTGGTATGATAGATCTAGATAGTGTTACGCTACCTTGATTGGATTTTGGACCGAGGGTTTGTTTCCATAATTACTCTCTCTGTCAAGGTTAAGGTGCTCAGGGGTGGATTTGTCCTATGGTTGGGTGACAATATTGCTATATTGTTTATGGTTAAATGAGAACACCTATTATTTTTAATAGGTTATGGGCCCACACTATCTTTGGATAGTCTAACTGCTATAAGATAGATTGGGAGGATTTTATTAGTTACATTTACAGTTGCAGTCAAGGTTTTTGCTGCAGCAACGAAACCCTATCCCTCTTGTTAAGGCACCTTAAGTGAAGATCTTGACCTAATTCTTGGATACCCTAGTGTTCCCTAGCCTAGCACACCTCCTGGTACTCTCAGCAAGCTAAGACGTCAAGTTTGAGTTTTGGTCAAAGTCAAAAGTTGACCAAGTCAAAGCAGTCATGACTTACTCTATGAAGTTAGAAAACAAGTTAGAAGGGGCGTCTAACTTCAGAGCATGGAAGGAAAGGGTTGATCTCATCCTTTCCAAAGATAAAGTGTTGGATATCGTGGAACCACAATTTGAAGAAGGAAAAGAGAAGGAACCTCAGAACATCAAAGTTATGGAGAAGTTCAAGAAAAATGACATCAATGCCATGAGTATCATAGTGGACTCTGTAAAATACCGCTTGATACCCTACATATCTCATATTGACTCATCTAAGAATATGTATGATGCCCTAACTAACATCTTCTCAATCAGAAACTTTGGACAAGTAATGAGTCTGAAGAATGAGCTCCATGACATGAAAATGAATGATGATGACAACATAACATCATACTTGGTAAGAATCTCTCAGTTAAGAGATCAACTACAAGCTATTGAAGAAATCATTTCAAAAAAGGAACTGGTAAATATAGCACTCAATGTCCTTCCTAAGGCATGGGATGCATTTGTCGCAAGCATGAACACAAGAAAGGAGTATCCCACATTTGAAGAACTTTGGACTTATTTTTCACAAGAAGAATAAAGGATTAGCGCAAAAGAGAAATTCCAAAGGAAATATCATGATCAAACCTCACAACAAAGTTCAAGAAATTCAGGAATAATAAGAAGTTTGACTCAAGGAAGAAACCAAATCAATAAAATGATATGTCAAAAATAAAATTCTTCAACTGTCGAAAATATGAATCATTGTCTTGCGTTCAAGAAAAGGAAGGAAACACATGAAGCAACAATTGCCTAAGAAAAGGAACCCTCAAAGAAAGTTAAACAAGATGAAGCAAGATTTCTTATTCTAAGTCAAGGTAACAATATTCTTCAAAGTTCTTGTACATACCATGTTTACATAGTTTTTGTACATATCATGCATATCTATTTCTCAGAAGATAAGACGTTCAAGTGAAACAATACCTATGGAAGAATAAAAATATAAGGATTGCTATCACGATGACTACAAGTCAAGCAATACACATGAAAAGATGAAGTATGTTGACAATCCTTGGTAACAATTCCTATGGAAGCTATTATATAAGTAACAACTACCAAATAAGTCAAAATCATAATCAAACTTGAAGAGACCCAGAAGAAGTCAAAACAAAAATAAGTCAACAATCAAGAGGAAATTAGAAAAAGACTTGTGACACTTTGCAGAAGGAAATAAGGATGCGGACGAAAGCGTGGACTCCCTTAGATGGAGGGAGATGATTACATAATTCCAAAATAAGACCATGAATTCATGCATGAAGCAAGGATTGGGAGGGATATAATCCTAAGTGATATGATCCATTGAGGATTATGAAGTATATGTCCATGTTCCCATTGAAAGTAGCAGCCATGATAAGCAACACGTGTTCAGAAGAAGTCTTCTTCGAAAAGAATCCTTAAAGTATCCTTGGTTGTCCATCTACATCCATGATCCCATGATGAAAGGAATAAGTTGGAATCTTCAAGGCATGGAATCTATATAATACTCCATGGACCCAGGAGATAAAGAGAAACATGAGGAGGAACATGAAGATTTCAAGAAAGAAATAAAATCTAGAACAACCAGTTATTATACCAAGAATCACAAAGACTACTAGATTGGTTTGAACCCACTAGAATCAATCAAGTAGAAGAAATGGAAGTTATGATAAAGAAAAATGTATGTAATAAATTGTGAAAAATACTTATGAAAGGAAAAAATGCAAGATTCAAAGGTTCTTCCAGAAGGAGGGAGAAGACTATGACAACAACTTGTTCCAGTAAACTAGATATACCTCTTGTAGTATCCATGGATTGGAATTTACATGTAAAATACTATTCTTCACAATAAAGAAAGTGAAAAACAAGCTTATACCAGAAAGAGACCCATGTATGCAGATATAAGAAGACCTTGTATGGATTCAAACAACTTGATGCAGAGTATCTCATATACATTATAAGCGTGGTGAAAACTTTTTATGGCAAAGATAGTATATCAAAATAGTTACTCAAATGTCTAGGATGATGTATTACTAATCCATGGAAAACTCTCTTGATGACAAAAGAAGTGCTACTTGGATATGTTTTAGTTTGAGTCTTTCCACGATATCATGAGATAGAAGGAAACAAAAGTGTTGAATTCGACCATGATATATTGTAATGATCAAAGATATATGAAGCCTTCAGAGAAAACCAGTGTTCCATGATAGATCGAAGTACATTGAGATCAAGCATTATATTCTCCATGATGAAGTCCAGAAAAGAGAAGTGGTTCTCCAATATATCTCCACAAATGAGCAGATAGAATATATTTTGGTAAAGCCTCTTTCCAAGATGAAAAGTTTGTGTACTTAAGAAACAAGTTGGGGCTCATGGAGACAAATTCCTTATTGAAAAAGAAAGAGATTACTTCCAGGTTGGGAGGGAGCACCGATATGTTATTGATTTATGGACATTCATTTTTCAATTTGAAAAATAGTCTAGGATGAGAATTTCCTTTCCACTTCAGAAAGTGGTTTGATATTTCTGATGGACATGCATTTTCCAGTTCGAAAAATGGTCTAGAATGGACATCATTTTCATAATGAAAATGGTCCGATAGATTGTTGATGTACCATAGACATTGATTCCCCTTGTGGCTAGTGTGGGGGAATGGTCTAGGACAGTCATTCTTCTTGGCAGCCACTCTGAGAAGTGGTCAAGTAGAATGGTCCACCTCATCGGGCAATCATTATTTTGAAGTTCATAGTTGTGAGCAGTTCGAAGAATGGTCTGTTTTGGAGGTTGGTGCAGGATGATCATTTCCATTAGGAAATGGTCCAGACAGTCATTCCATATGGTAGAATCATTCTCTCCAGGTTGCACTATGATTAGTGCCAGAGGAATGGCCCAGTTAGTTGAATGATCCAGGTTCAACAATTAGGGACGGTAATTCCTTAGGGAAGACTCATTCTCTCCAGGTTGCACTATGATTAGTGCCGGAAGAATGACCCAGTTAGGTGAATGGTCCAGGTTCAGAAACCAGGGAAACTTATTCTTTTGTTCTTGAGAAGAATAGTCCAGATATACCATGGTTGATATTTTACTTTCTGAGGGCAGATGCTCTTCCAAATCTCACAAATGTGAGTGGAATAATGGCCCAGATGACTCAATTTATATCATGATATTGTTTTATTCAGGTTGATATCATATGATATGATTTTTGTGGATACTGTATGTCTCTGGACAATAGATGTATGCTACTGTGGTGGATGTATTCCACTGGTTGTGACTATGTGTCACTAATTAAGTAGATGTGTGCTACTTGCTGTAGTTGTGTACCGCTAGATAGTAGTTGTGTACTACTATGGATAGACACAGTTGTGTTCTATTGAATGGCATTGTTCTGATTTCCATGAAGACTATTAGTAGTGTTGAAAATTATTATCAACTAGATGGATAGTCAATGTGCTGGTGGACAGACATTCTCCAGGCGAAAAATGGTCCAGGACATTTATTCTTGTAGGACATATGTCTAGATTAGAAGAATAGTCCTTGTAGCCCATGGTGTGGCTTCCAACATATTTTGGAATATTTATTCTTCTAGGACATATGTTTGGATTAGAAGAATGGTTATTGTATGACTTTGTGGAGTGAGTGACTTATCCAACATCATGCTTGATTACTCAGATGGTGTATGAATTTGAGAGATGATACAGTTGATTCTATGAGATGATACTGATGATGGTGCTCGTGATTTGATCATGAGATAGCTTGTGTGGCTATGATGATGCTATTCGGTGAATGGTATGTTTGTGCTCAATACCACTACCTTTAAATACCTCCCTAGCCAGGAGGGAGTGTTGATATTATGGTAGTTGTGGGAGGTATTAAACCTCCATGTGTAACCCTGACAAGAATAGAATATTTCGGGAAGCAAGAAGAAACCCTAAAGCATTGGACATAGCCCTAGAAGACAAGTTGACTAAAGAAAATAATTAATATTGAGTTTTTAGCCTCCAAAAATAGAATTCGACCCAGACAACTAAGGAAGAGCAGTATAAATATAGGATGCCAGAGCTTATTTGGATAGACACAACAAGCAACTACAAAAATTTAGTGCGTGCTGCAGAAATTTAGTAAGTGCGCAAGTCTGGAGAGTATCTGCAGCTGCAACTAGTATTTTCAGTTTTAGGCTTGGAATTCCTCTTGGTTATGGTTTGGACTTTCTGCTTGGTACACTAGCTCTGGAGAGTGGTACGCTACCTTGATTGGTTTTTGGACCTATGGTTTGCTTCCGAAATTATTCTCTTTGTCAAGGTTAAGGTGCTCGGGGGTGGCTTTGGCCTATGGTTGGGTGACAATATTGTTATATTGTCTATGGTTAAATGAGAAAACCTATTATTTCTAACACTATGAAGTGTTGATTTCTCAGCAGATAATGGAATATCTCCTTTAGGGTCTTTGGGAATGTTTGTTGAAATCAGGAAGGAATTCTAGACCCTGTTTAAATTTCCCAACTCCTCAACCACCAACATCTTAATCAAGGAAAAATGGAATAAGTTGTTCTCTGGCTGGTCAGCTTTGGCTTGAACACTGTCTGCCATCTTTCCCAAGATTATAAATAAGAAAAAAGGTAAGTTTAAAGGACTTCTCCCTGTGAAATGCATTAGAAGCTTGATGTGGTATTGATGCACCTTATCAAATCTTCCCTCACAGGTGAAGTACTTCTAGATTATCTTCAAAAGTTTCTCAAAAGGTTCCAGAAGATACTCATGGGGAACGTTGGCTCCAATCTTTCAATTTCTATATTCAAGCTTGATGAAATCAATATAAAATGAAGTATCTAATGGAATACCTTTAAACCATTTTTCTCCCTACATAGGGATCTTCATCGCAGCTGATATGGTTTCCTCTAATACTTGAAAAGTGACTCCTGCAATAGTTGTACTAACACTAGTAAAATTAAGGGTGAACTGCTTAGTTAGTTGCGCATTATATCCTTGAATATTTTCACAGAAATGTATGCATCCGACTTGTTCAAAGGACACTCTGATCGTCGGGTTTGCGTTTACTAGCTTTAAATCCTATGGTTCAAACCTCACGACTTTCCCGCTTGTTGCATTCTTTCTTTTACTTTGAGGAGTTGCCATGATGTTGATATATCTCAATTTTAGGTGCACAATAATAGATTGTAATAGCCTCTCTGTGCAATGAATAAGAATAGTAAATTTTTCACGATGCGTAGGAAAATATAGCAACATGATACTTTGCATAGCAAACAAATCAGTGGTAGAAAATTCAGCATAGTGGAAAACTCAGCGCAACAGTAAATAACAACGAAAAACTTTGGCGTGGCGGAAAATTGGTGAAGCAGTAAATAACAACGGAAAACTTTGGCGCAATGAAAAACAACGACGAAAAACTTGGTGCAACAGTAAATAACAATGAAAAACTTTGTCGCAATAGAAAACTCGGTGCAACGACAAATAGTGGTGAAAACTCGGCACAATGAAAAACAACGACGAAAAACTTGGCACAGGAGTAGGTAATAAGAAATTAGATCAGAAGAAAGAAGGTTGATTGTGTGAAAAAAAACTCATTCTAGAAACTAATTTGCAACGGGATCCAAGGAAATATCTTGAACAATGATTGAAAGCAATGGAGGATACACAACAAAATCAGAATAGCATATTTACGTAGCAACTGGTAGCACATAATATTTATGTAGAAAAGGGCTTCGAAGCTTACTGGAAAATCTATGGACGACGCACAAGTTTTGAAAGTGATGGAGAAACATGAATGGTGACCAATATTTATGCTTGAATAGATAAGGAATGAAATTATGAAAAGGGACAAAAAATCCATTGCGACAAGATGTTTTAAGGCAGGTTAAATATTTGCGCAGTGAGTACTCCTTTGAAGTGTGCAATGGTACAAATGATATGGAGTGCCATGATTGTTCACTTTTCTGACTTCATGATTAGGTAATGATGACCCATAATATCTTTTGACATGATGTTTATCTTAACCACTTGATTCAACCTTGGTACCTAAATTCCACTTTTTCGACATGACTTGAGACTTAGGAATGTAGAACTTTCCAATTTAAACATTACAAACCTTACACCCTTTTAACCAACTTATGGACAAACCATTTACTTGACAACTTCAAACCATTCTTTATTTGGTCATTGACCTCATAAACTTTGACACACTAACTATGACTTATTCAGGAAAGTTTTGATTTTTATAAAGATCAAGACATGACTCTGAAATTTTTTGGACATACCTCTAACTCTAACTACAAAAAACATGGTGCTAACAAGAAGGAGGAAATCCTGATGGAAAGAAAAACCATCAGCCTAATCATTCCACCTGAAAGTGTAGCCACAAGACTGATCAATCCATCTTTGAAGGAGGATACTATACATAGACGACGGCTCATCTTCATATTCACTTAGAATATATTTTCTCCCTGAACGTTGAAAAAGGGAAAGAGATCCAAAGAAAACCCTATGATTTCCCAAACAAAAGGAAACGGGGTAAGGCATAAACTTAGAGAAAAAATCTATGTTGGACTCAGGAAACATATCTTCTTTATCTGCAAATCCTTGCCCAAAGTCTCAACTTGAAATTACTTTTGTTTGGTAGTATGGACCTCAGAGTGCTTTGGGCGGGCCACGACCTGGTGTCTATCAAAATATGAGTATGGTGGTTGAAAATCATCTTGAAAATGCTACGTCAGGTCGTCCTTGAATGGATGGAACAAATCTATAACCATATCATCAGGTTGGCACATATATGGTTCATTTGGTTGTAAAAATAAATCCTCTGAAGAAATTATTTATGTATCCTTTATCCAAGATGTACCTTCAATGTCATAGATAGGATCTCTGTAAAAAATGAAACAACCCAAATCCCATCTGCATCTCCCAATCTGTATGAATTCATCAATGTGATTGTTAGTTTTATCTGGGGGTTTTTCCATGATTTCATCTGATCATAGAAGTTGATTACTTCTTCACAAGACTGAATAACTTCATGTTCTTCGAAAGGGATAGTAGAGAACAATTTCTTGTTTAGGTCTTCTTCAAGAGAAACTTCATCGAGATCTTTTTGGTAGTTTTCTTCATTTCCACGGTCATGGAACAAAGAATCATCAAAGTTTTCAAAAGGGTTATAACTCATCATGTTCTCTTCTTGATGTGTAGGAGAATCAGAGGTCTGGATGTTCTCATCAAGCGAGAGGGAAGATGCTTGATCTTAACAAATGTCTCATCTAGATCTTCAACATGATAAACTTCTTCGGGATGTGCTTTGTAATTTTCTTCACATGTTTGTCCTTCAAGCACTTCTTCATCTATTGTCTCATCATTGATCGGAAAACCTTCTATGAAAAGAGTGTGTTTGAGCTCTTGGAAAACATCTTGCAAACTTTTAGTAGTTGGTTGATAGTGCCTGAGAAATTATTCAATGAGATTTTTAGACGAAGGGATACTCTTTGAATCACATGAGTGTGCAAGCCAATATTTTTTACTTGATTCCAATGAAGACACGAAAATTTTCATCAGCACATCTTCATGTAACACATTTAAGCTCAAAGCATACTTCATAAATACACGACATGGGTTATTGCTAGAGATGGATCACCATCAAATTTAGGGAATTTTTCCCTCCACTCAATAGAGAAATGATTTGGATATCCAAGGATATTCTAAAAATCCAGAGAAGGATACACATTATGGAATTCCCATGGTAAGTCCCGTGAGCCCATGGTTCCATCACTTAGGGTAAATCCTCAATGGAGTCGCCAATTGAGACTAATTCTCATCAAATGATGGAAAGGGAAAAGAGGGAAAGGTTGTTCCATGGAAGGTGGAGTCACCATATGAACTTCAAGGAGATTTCATCAAGGGTGGAAAGGGAACATCCCTTGGGTGGAGTCGCCAGGAAATCTAAGAGATAGAGGCTTTGGGAGGGAAGCTTGCCAAAGTGTCGCTAGGGAATGAAGAGGATTCAAAATACTCCACAGTAGTGGTGCCAAAATTTTATCACACAAGTTTTAGGTTGGGAAAATCCCTACCCAACCACAAGAGAAAGTGTTTTAACTATAGGAAACTACACCCAATGTCACCTCAATGTAGGTCCCATAGTTGGCGGGTGACTAAGGTCACTGCCAGGAGGCAATCCCAAAGACCCTAGGGGAAAGGAAAGAAGAAATTAAAAGGTAATGGAGAGGCACCTAGAAGTCGGTACACTAAGTGGAAAAGAGGAAAAGGGAGATGTCTTTCTGACCAAGTAATGTTTCCCCAAAGGATGTGTTGCTTTTCCTGATGATTGTACATGCCTGAGAGAAAAGAAAAATTCAAATGAAAAGAAACATATCAAGTGGATCAACAAGTTAAGATTTTTTTCTCTATTTTTCAGAAGTTATATCATCAATAGATTATATCCAATTCAACAAATAAAAGGTCTAGACTAGTTAGCGATGTCAGTAATAAAACTAGTAATCAATGTGGACCGAAAATAACACTTCAAGACTAAATAAAGATGGTTTTCATAAAAGTAAATTTCTGCAGAAATATATCATCCTTATGGATTTAGCATACAATGTATTGCAACAACAAAATTATCCAATGAAACTTGCCCAAAAGTTTCCCAAAAAGTGCACTATAGCAAGTAGATTATGAGGGAAAAGTTTTAGCCTAAGTCTAGGGTCAGTTTGTGAGTTATTAGTGTTTAGGGTTAGGATTTTTTGTAGCCTAATGGTTGTAGGAAACAAGTTAGTACAGAAATGAGAATTTGTGGGAGAAAGGAGACACCCTAAGGGAGGAAGAGTCCCCAAGGCATCAAGATCACTATCCAAAAGAGAGAGATTTAAAACTTGAGGAAATCATGTTTACCAACACAACACTTTTGTTTCTCCAATGCAATAATAAATGACTAGTGCTCTTAATAATTGGGTTAATTGGGTCATGCAAAAAAATATCTAGATAAGCTACCTCCTTGGGGGTGTAAACCTTTTTACTCCCCAAGGCAAGTTTCTCTAACTAGGGTTTAAGCTAAGAGGGTGTATGACCTTATAATTCTCTTAGCAAACCCTTGTTTAACCAATAACATGTAGCATAAAATGATGGAGAATATGTGGGGGTGTATTCCCTTGTACGTCCTACCTATCGCCTAACACAATAACCTTGACTTGAAACAAATGACAGCATGAACGTAAAAACCATACCAATTCAAGGAAAAATACCAAGATAATCCACCACAATAGCAAGAGATAAGACTTCCAAGGCTAGCACATCGCTTCCATCAACCATAACATCAAGAGATAACCATAAACGAGAGCCAAGAGAGACAAATTTTCCAAAGGTATCAAAAATTTCAGACCAATACTTCTCACAAGAGGGAGAGTTATGTTAAAATGAGATCTTGTGATCTCTTATTTATACAAAATGTCACCAAGGTGACTTGTCCACATATTTAGGGGTAAACCACAAGACTAGGAGTCAAAAACCCTAATATTTCCCCCTTAACAAAGTAATATTAAATAATTCATTAAAAATTCACTTTTGCACAAATAAAACCCTAAAATGGGTACGACGTCTTCCCTTTAGGGGAAGTTTTGTCTTCTTGATCAAGTCGTTGGGGTAGTTACATCATGGCTATGCCTCCAAAGAACACATGTCTTCAATCCATGTCCTTTCTCCCATGATCAAGGCCTTCCTTCACCCAAATTCCCACTCATCCATGTCTCACCACCAAACCCTAGCCCCCAAGAAGACGTCAAGCCTCTAAGGGTGATGTTTTGCCTCTCCTAGGAAAACCGTTTGGCACATGAGGGGTGGGATAGGTATTACTCATCATAATCTAGGTCTCCAAAGCTTCATCTCTATGATCTAGCATGTGGACCCATGACATCCAACCTGTGGGATTGTAGCCCTAAGTAAGCCCAAGCTAGGCTTGTTCTTCCAAAATTGTCAACCAACTAGGTCCTACAAAGACAAATAAGCACACCCTCCAAGGATCTCAAGTCATAACATCATGATAAGTGAATCCAATCAATAAATGAGCCACTTAAGCATGCGCATCAAAGATCACTATATCAAACAATTAATTGTTCAAAGTCATTATGCGACTTGTCAAGCTTAAATATGGGAGGGTTGACAAGGTGTCCAATTGGGTAGATCTTTCCCTAGGTCAAGGAAAGTTTCCAAGAGATCCCTCTCTAAGCCATGTAAAATGGGTGAGGTGGTTTGGGGTCAAGACTCAATGAGCATAGGGCTCATGACATACAAGAGGTCATAGTGTCTCATTCATGGGTTCCTTTGTAGAGGGTGTGTGGTACCTTTTTCCACAATGCACTTTTTCCAAGCCCATTATTTTCAATTCTTTCATTCTTTCATAATTTTGAGGAAAGGTTGAAGGCCACTTCCATGGTGTGGTATCCAGATAATGGCAATGTCACCCACAAACATCTAGTGGAAATGAGAAGGTTGGCTCATGATGAGAACCCCTTTCTCTCAACCATGCAACTGAGAGCCATTACCTTGGTTTGGTGACCAGATGATGGTAATTTCATACCACTAGATATTCATGGATGTGATAGGTCGTCTCGTGATGAGACATCCTATCCTTCAACTAACCTTTTAAGAATTTTAAATCATATTTCAATGTGGGTCCCCCTTTACTCAAAGATAAGTGTTTCATTTGTTTCTTGTGTGATCCCTGGGTGAAGCATCTAGAAAATTCATAGATAGGATTTTATCTTTTACTCAACATCAATCCAACTGGGCCTTCATCCCCTTCTTCCCATAGAATGAGGGGCAGCCCCTTCTTTGGTCAATACACCCTAAAATCCCAAGATATAAGGAAATGGGGGGGAATAGTGATGGAAAGTGGTAAGTATGGTTAGGAAAGGTATGATGGCTCTTCGAGGGAGTTCATAGTAGAAAAACCATCCCCAAGGAAGACCACTTACTAGGGAACAATGTCAACCACCAAGGTGAAGCAGGGCAAAAGGCATAATTTCCAATCATATATCATGAAATCTAAAGAAATGTAAGATACAACATACTCAAATGGCTTAAATATTGAAATGATGCTTACCACTTGTACCTCATGGAGAAAATCCCACTACCTTCCGGAAACCAACTGATGTGGTGTATTCCATATGGAAATTTGCAGCCATCTTTGGTGGTGAGGAGGGTATCCATCTGTGCAAAAGGATATCATTGGGCATGTAGTCTCTCGACACTCCATATCTTCAACTTGAGGGCCTAAAGACATAATCTCCTTATTTATCCACAAAATGGGGATAACATAACCATTTAGCATGTGAAACAATAATAATTCTACTCCTTTTCCTCTTTATCACAAATTTTGAATCAATAAAAATAGATCTTCATATAAAAATTCATGCCAAGTGTAAGTTGTGTACCTTTCAAACCCTTAATTTGGAGTATGATTGGATGGTTGACCTTTGTCCTTATATATATTTGAATTTTGAACCCTTCTAAGTATGATTTTTTTTCTTGTAGTACTATGCTATGACTTCTTAAACTCTTGGAAATTTCACAATATGAACCTTCACTGATAAAAAGTTATAGAAAAAATACCAAAATGTCTTGTTTAAGACTAATTTCAAAATTAGTAAACAACCCCAACTTCCATGAGCTATATCTCACAAATTATAATGATTCAAAGTCTGGAAATTTTGTCACATATAATTCGCTATGTCTCCTCAGGATTATGAAAATTTCAAAGTCAAACTTCATAAAAAAAAATGTTACATCAAAAATTCGAAGCTAACTCTTTTAAAACTAATTTCAGGATTAGCCACAATCCTTGTCTTAAATGGACTATATATCCGAAATTATAGTGAACCAAAATATGAAATTTGGACCACTTGTACTAGGGGACGTTTCCTCGGTCTCCACACAAATTTTCTTTTTGAAACTTCCCAAGAACAAAGTTATAGTGATAATCCTAAGATGACAAAGTTTAAAAATGAATTTAGGATGAGCCAAAAACCCTATCTTCCATAGGCTATATCTCTAAAAGTATAACGACCAAGAACTTGAAATTTTTACCACACGTACCTTGAGATGTCTTCTAAATAAACTCCAAATTTTGTAATTTGATGTTGTTATCCCCAACTCCTAGGGATAACTAGGGAGATAATGTCTAGAGGCCCTCGAGTTGAAAACATGGAGTATTGAGAGACAACCTGACCAACAATGTTCACTTGTACAGACAAAGACCCACCTTGCCACCACAACTCCAGGTTCATCACAAAGGCATCCACCACATTAGTTGGCTTTCAAAAGACATTGGGTCTTTCTCCATGAGGCACAAATCAGGTATTATGGTGAGTGACATTTCAATATTTGAGGCATTTGAGTTTGTTTCATCTATTAGTACTTTTGATTATGTAATGTTTGCTTGGACATCATGCTCTTTGCCATGTTTCACTTTGGTGGTTAACATTGTGTCCAAGTAAGTGGGTCACTCTTGTTGAGGAAAAGATATGAAATAATCTTACTCAATCATTTTCAGATCTTGCTTGCCTAAGACAAGATAGACGGGAATATCACCCTTTGTTTATAGCCTCAAAATTTGTTTCCTAATCCACAAGTATTAGTTACAAGGGCTTAGGCTAATTTTTTTATAATAAAAGATTGCTGTAAAATTCAATATCTTTATATAATTTTCTGAATATAATAGATGCAAAAGTAAATGTGGAGACAAAAGAAAAAATACCACGTCACAATTTAACACAGATGAGACATAATAGCAATTGTTATTTCATTCCAAGAAATCAAAAGAATCGTTCTCTTTACAAAAATACTTGAGGGAGTTTGGACCAAAGTCAAACTTGGATGTTCCCAATGAAAACCATACAAAATGACTTCTGACAGAAAGTAAAAAACTGAACTTTAAAAGCTGGATCAGCTTGCCACAGATTGTTTCCCACTCGAATCTACACAATATCCTTTATCAGTCATGAAAATTAATTCATAAACAGATAAGTCTACACAGACTATCAAAGATAGATCAACACCTCTGAAAAACAAGTTTCTGAATGATGTAATTCAACCTTGAATCTTGTTGTCTACAATAGGACCCTGTTGTCATAAAAGAGAATTAGGCTTTTAATGAATAAAAGAATGAATGAAAATTGAACTATCTCAATAAAACTCAAGAGCAGAACTTAGTATGCTTTCTCCTTCTATTCTCCTCTTGTTCTTCCTTCTCTTTTTTCCTTTAAGAAATCAAAATTATTTGAAGTAGTTCAACTACTTCTTTTAGTTAAGTTAACTAAAACTCAACTAACTTTTAGTTTAGGGGAAAACTTAATATAATAATAATAAGGGTCTTTAATAAATAATAACTAGTAGGTAGGACCCCTTGTGACTCCCTTTAGTTTCTTAACAAAAATAAACACAACTAGTTAATCAATCAAACACATCCCTCCTTGTGGATCCCATCATCATTCTCATAATTTGAAAATTAACATCAATGATATTTTAAACCATATCCAAAAAATATAATATCCAAAATAGTGTGTTGTCCAAAAAATTCAGCAGTCAACTGTTCTCAACAATCAATAAATAAATATACTCAAAAACTATATTTGCCACTTTGGGAGGAAATTTTCCCTTTGTTGCTACTGTCTCCCTTTGATTTCTCTGAATTAGCCTTAGGTTGTGTGGAGCCTTTAGGCTTTATCTCACTGATAACATGAGAGCAGTCATATCTCAAGTGCATGCGGGATGAAACAGATTTGGCAGAATCACTTGAGGGAGAGGAGGGGACAACAACAACTTTTCCTTTATCATGTGCATGGTGGGATTCGGTTTTGAGTCTCTTGATTGTGTGGGAAGAATGTACAGGTGACTGCGCAGGGGAAATTTGGATAATTGGGTTAACCAGTGGAGGAGCAGGTAGAGAAAAATTGGGCCAGCCACGATGTTGGAAGACTCTTTGGTGAACAATCTCTTGCCATCCGTCATTTTCAAGGACTTYAGGTTGTAATGAGACATGAGGGGGAACTGGGATACTAGGGACATGCTGGGGTTGGAAGGGAGGCCTTTATGGCCTAGGTTGGACTATCCCTTGTACAATCCAATTGAAAAATCCATCTTGGAAGAGCTGGTTTAACTCTTGTGGATCTGCATCAAATGTATCGAAAACCTTGGCCTTCTAGGGCCTCTGTTCCAATTTCCTCTTCCCCTGTTATTTCGGCAATGGCTTCCCCTATTGAAGAAGCTCATTCCTGTATGCAACGTTTATTAGCAACTAACTTCTTAAACAAACCATACATGACATCTCTTTAAATATGAACAAAGTTTGTCTTAGCAACACATCAGACCCATGTAATCCAATCCATAAAAATTGTTTAATACTTGTCAATGAGCAGGGAGTGAATAAGGGTTTTGGGATATCTGAGGGGGTTGTATTGAGAAAAAGTGATAAAATGAAAGGGAGTAGATCATGATTATTGATCAATAAATCATCAAACAATCAACTATGTTGGAATAACAAAACATATCAAATGTAACCCATCTTTGTGTCATCCTTCAATTGCTATAATACAAAGTTTCCATTTAATTATAATTTAATTTTAATAATAGGGCGTGCAAAGTGAATCTGGGAATGTGAGGGGATTCTTAATGTGCGAAAAAGTGAGAGAATGGCAGGGAAGTTAATGGATATTGTTCATAAAACAAACTAAGTAATCAATAATCATAACTATGTACTAAAATCAATCCAAAAAATACCAACACCACACCAACAATTACTGTGTATCAAATTGTTCGTTGTTCCAACATTTAAATTTCCCATAATTTATCAATTCATAACAGTCTGTGCAATCATACTCATAATCAAAACAAACTTTCCATTTCAACAGTCCTGTTAAGAAAACGTTGATCTTTTATTTCTTTGCCTTCCATTTAAGAATTTAATTAAATCGCACAACAATATGCTCAACCTCTATCCCATAATGCATCACTATAATAATAAACATCCATTGTCTACCAATGTAAAATCGAGCCCAATAAAATATACATAGGTCTTTTTTTTCAAATACGAACAAACTTCCAAATTATGCCTGATTACACACAATCTTCATCATATCAATCAAAAAGGTGTTGCAACGAAACAACAATCAACATAAAACTAGAGCCTTATCACTGTTGATATAACCAATGATAATCTGTACGATGATCCAATAATATATACGAGGTGAACATAGCCAATTACACGCAGGCACCATTTTTAAAATTAGTCATAACACTGATCGGGCTGAGAAAAACACACATGTGTTTCCAATTTCAATCGAGACCACACTAGTAAAAACACCATAATGAAAGAAGACAATTCTCAACTATATGCAAGAACCTATAACTGTTCAACCAATTGTATTATAGAAAGATGAGACAACGACTTGACGAAAAACCTCATAACCATTCCACTGATAAACTCATATTTAACAACAAAAAAGGTGCCCGAAGGGGGCACGAACATTTGAAAATCGAATTGGGTTTGTAATAATTAAATGCAGGGACACAAAAAGTGTCCATCCTTTAACCATAACATAGAGAGCTAGAGGTCTTCCTAGAATTAACAATCATAGGAAGAATACCCTCGAAAAAGATACAAAAATGAGCCACACAATCCTCTTATTACTCCAAGTCTCGGACAAGACCAATGATTAACACCCGAGGAGAGAAAAGGTAGGAAGATAACAACCCAATGCACATAGTGCATTTAACGTTTGCAAAGGCGAGGCAAAGTTAATTGAACAATGACAATTATTCAAAGAACACACAGGGATATAACCTCTTTTTCCATTTTCTTAAGAGCCGAACAACCTGACAACAATACCAGTGAGGACGTGCACATCATAAAGTCGATATATAACTTGTATCATCCCACAACCATACAATACATCTTAATGTTGTGGCCACCTCAATAATGGGTCTTGTGATACTTCGGTGAAAAGACAATAATAATGAGCCAATTATTAATGTTTATGCCATTATTATATTTCTTTGCATTTCAATAGATAAGAACATCATAAGAACAAGATCACTGAGAAATACACATTCACAAGAGACACAACATTTATCCTAGGAAACCCTCTAGGGGAAGAAAACCAAACAAAAACTTCCTTATCATAAATAGCTTATACAATGTTCAAGAGATAACTCAAACCAATACAGATAGTCCTCCCCAAGAGATGTGCCACTCTTCTCCCTCTCTCCAAATGGTAATTGCAGCTTGCCTCATAAGAGAATGAGCAAGTGAGTTGTGTTCAAATGAGGTGCTAGCCTCCTTTATTTATACAAGTTCTGGCATGTGTGAAGTGTCTCTTCACTGGCAGGGCCGACATCTTAATCTGGGTGGGTAAACCCACCTTTATTATATTTCTGGGTCTTTTTATTAACTGTTGGGGCCGACTTCTTATTCTACCTATTATAATTGTTTGTTGACCAATCCACAAAAGGGGATTTGGTCCTAATACAATTACCGACATGATTAATCCACAATAATAAGAATGCTCTTTGCAGTTACATTATTTCAACACTCCCCCTTAACAAGAAGGGTATTCTTCATCAACATCAGGTGAGAGAGGTCTGCATCATCAGTGGTATCAGGAGGACAGTATTGTCAATATCATCTTGAAACATTGGCTAGCACATTTACGAGTCATCGGAACTTTTCTTCATCGGCAGCATCATCATTCTCGAAAGAATGCCATCATCATATGCATCAATATGTATCAATAAAATGATACCTCATCACAACACTAGGCTGGCACATCACAGTACTACACTGGCTCAATGTCACAACTGATAAGCTGGTAGCTCAGTGTCAGTAACATCTTGCTTTACTTCTAACAACTAAGTCAGAAGCAAGGAATATCATCATCTCGCTTTACTTCTAACAACTAGGTCAGAAGCGAGGAATCACAATGTCATGCTTTACGTCTAACAACTAGGTCAGAAGCATGACTCATCTTGCTTTACATCTAACAACGAGGTCAGAAGCGAGGAACACATCAACATCTCGCTTTACGTATAACAACGAGGTCAGAAGTGAGGACATCCTGCTTTACATCTAACAACTAGGTCAGAAGCAAAGAATCAATGGCGTCATGCTTTACGTCTAACAACGAGGTCAGAAGCATGACTCATCTTGCTTTATGTCTAACAACGAGGTCAGAAGCAAGGATCACATGACGTCATGCTTTACATCTAACACCGAGGTCAGAAGCATGACTCATCTCTCTTTACATCTAACAATGAGGTCAGAAGCAAGGATCACACGACATCATGATTTATGTCTAACAGGGAGGTCAGAAGCATGACTCATCTGTCTTTACGTCTAACAACAAGGTCAGAAGCAAGGATCACAGAGCATCATGATTTACGTCTAACAGTGAGGTCAGAAGCATGAATCATCTTGCTTTACGTCTAACAACGAGGTCAGAAGCAAGGAATAAATATATATGCTCCCCCTTTCAGGGAGGGTCCTTTTGGACTATACCAAGCTTATCTCGAAAGTGTTCAAACTTTACACAAGATAGAGGCTTAGTCAACACGTCAGTAACCTGTTTATCCGTGCTAATGTACTGGAGCTTCAAGGATCCTCTCTGTACCATGTCATGGATGAAATAATAGTGGATCTCTATGTGCTTCGACCTATCGTGGAACACAGGATTCTCTGTCATTTTAATGCAGCTTTGATTGTCACATAGAATCACAGTTTCTCTCATCTCCAAATCAAATAGGTCTGTCAGCAAATTTCGAAGCCATATAGCTTCACAACTAGCAGAACATGCGACAATGTACTCTACTTCCATTGTGTTGAGAGCAATATTGGATTGCTTTCTACTCTGCCACGAGATCATAGCTAATCCCAAACTAAAACAACATATGGAAGTGATTTTTCTGTCTGCAACGCTTCCTATCCAATCTGCATCAGTATATCCACTTAATGTGAAGTCATGATCTCCATCATAGCTGAGACCATAATCCATTGTACCTTTAAGGTACCTCATCACATGTTTTGCAGCCACTAAGTGAACACGTTTGGGCTCTACCAGAAACTGACTCAAGGTGTTCACTGCAAAACATATGTCTAGTCTAATGTTCGTCAGGTACATCAACAATCCAATAATCTGTCTGTACAGTGTGGCATCTATCAAATCTGGCGAAGTATCGACCAACAGCTTCAGCTTTGCTTCTGGGAGTATTCATGGACTTGCATTCTAGCATGTCGAATCTCTTTAATATTTTGACCATGTACTTCCCTTGGTTAAGGAAGATTCTCTCTGGACTCTGCCATACCTCAAGGCCTAAGAAGTAATGCATTAGACCAAGGTCTTTC
>ML778798.1:98056-167155 GCA_009831015.1 Picea engelmannii | reverse complement strand
TAAAGCAATAGCACGAACAATCATCACAGTAGCTCCTTTAGAGCTATCACTTATAATTTATCTGAAGCAAAGATTAAAGGTAAGAAATACAATACGAAATGAGGTCAACACTCTCATAGTGTTGTGACCAAGCATTCTTCCATCATGACCTGGAACTAACAGACGAGGTTTCTCCTAGAGGAGGTGTTAGTCATATCAGGCAAAGTATTCTCACATGCTATCAAGTATAATACTTTACGATGATTGCTATCTCAACTAAAGTCATCATCTTGTCATGTGTACCTTTTAATCTTGATTAATAAAATCTGGAGCCTTGTCCTCAAGAGTGAGTGCTTGCTTTTCTTCCAGGTCTCCTTCACTCAAGTGACAAGTGCTTTCTTCAACCTGTCTGTCGTACTAAGACAATATGCTATCTTGAAAGAAGGTTAGGTTAGAGGATAAGCTCTATGATCAACTTTTAATTCTTATAATAATTTGACCATAGCTTCAACATGCAACATTGATCAAGATAATTTCTTAACAAATAGATGCATATTAGAATAATCACACCTGGGTTTCATCATTCCTCTGAATGTGTTTGGATCTTGAGATCCTTCTGGATCTATGAAAAGAGATCCCTTCTCCTGCAAATACTCTTTAGGGTTTAACCATTAAACATATGTGAGTACATACCTCGGATAGCATTTGCAGGTAGTGGCTCCATTTGGTAGCAATGGTAATCATTATCAAAAACTTCAAAGGTGATTGCAACTGGTTCTATGGCTGCAACTGCAACTGGTTCTGCAACTGCAACTGGTTCTGAGACTGCAACTGCAACTGCAACTTAGGGTTTTATGAGGAAACCCTAATTTTTCAAACTTCAAATTTTGAAATTCTGATCCAGGGGATAGATGCATTGGGCTGAGGCGAGTTAGCTGATGTAGTCGGAATTTTGAAAATCCAAATTTTACCCTTTCAAATCTAATCTGCGGATTTCTGGACTGGTGCTTCTAGTTTTCTAGTACTTCTGGTACTCTGGTACTTCTGGTACTTCTGGTACTCTGGTTTTCTGGTACTTTGTGAAACTAGGGTTTCACTTTCCAGGAGATCTAGCCACTGAAAAGGTGCACTCTAAGTGCCAAAATGATCCTTGGGGGAGGGCATAGCTTTCTAGGTGGTTAGGGAGCTGAAAATATTCACTTTTGCAAAACCCTAATTTTTGGGTACAATAACAGTGATGTTTTTCCTCTTGCAAATTGTGCTTCCTTCAGGTTGGCTCTGATACCATGTTAATGTTTATGCCATTATTATAGTTCTTTGTATTTCAATAGATAATAGCATCATAAGAACAAGATCACTGAGAAATACACATTCACAAGAGACACAACATTTATCCTAGGAAACCCTCTAGGGGAAGAAAACCCAGCAAAAACCTCCTTATCATAAATACCTTATACAATGTTCAAGAGATAACTCAAACCAATACAGATAGTCCTCCCCAAGAGATGCGCCACTCTTCTCCCTCTCTCCAATTGGTAATTGCAGCTTGCTTCATAAGAGAATGAGCAAGTGAGTTGTGTTCAAATGAGGTGCTAGCCTCCTTTATTTATACAAGTTTTGGCATGTGTGAAGTGTCTCTTCAATGGCAGGGCCGACTTCTTAATCTGGGTGGGTAAACCCACCTTTATTGTATTTCTGGGTCTTCTTATTAACTGTTGGGGATGACTTCTTATTATGCCTATTATAATTGTCTATTGACCAATCTGCAAAAGGGGATTTGGTCCTAATACAATTACTGACATGATTAATCCACAATGGGGATTAATCCTATAAATAAAATAACAATAATAATAAGAATTCTCTTCGCAGTTACATTATTTCAACACCAATGACCATGACTCGGGGTTTGAATAAATAAAACAACAACTATTGGTCATCTGAATGCGACTGAATAAGGGTTACAATCATGACTGTGAGGGAACAACCGACGGTAATACATAGAATGAAACCCTCCACCATTAATACAGAGTGATATGTACCACATTCACTTATTATCCACAGAGACCCATCACGATATTAAACCGACCACGCAACCAGTCAATGCACAACTTAAACAAAACCCAATCATTTTTCTTGCAATCCAAAACTTTTTACAGTCATCTCAGAGAGAAATAACACGCATTTACACAGTCGAAATTCTCAGTAACACACATATCTAAGCATTACTGAGCCATTATTTGTTCATACATAGAGAATATTTCATGGAAGGAGAGAAAAAGAACCATACTTGTAACAAAACGCTTAAAAGAGCAAGTTGGTTGAGCCTCCTTCTTTCCAAGAGCCTAAAATGCAGAGCTTCACAACCAATAGACCGAAAATGCAACAATGAACAATTCTAGGGTGACGACCGATAGGGGGAGTATGGAGTGACGTGTAGTAAATGCACATTGCTTCCATCTCCTAGATTATTCAATTCGAAGTACAAGACAACAAAACATTCACCAATCAATTAAACCATATATTCAATGCCCAAACATTTGAAATCTACGACAATATCCTTTGCATAGTGTGCCACCCAAACATTTACATGTTAACCCTTGCCAAGTTCTATGCCATTATACATATTGCAATGCTATATGCACCCAAATCAAATATAATTAAAATCACATAGCCACTAACCAACCATAGTATAATAGTTAGGACTAACACTAACATCCTTTTACTTTTCCATTCTAATTTTCATATAACCTTTTATCATAGCTCAAACATATATCCTTTCCCTTTAGGATTTTTTCATAGGTTTTTCTTTCTTTGTTTTGATTATGTTATCACTAATATATATATTGTATATATGTGGCTAGGTAATCGATCATAATGATTAGTGACATGGTTAAATCATAGAAACTATAAATATATGCCCATCATAACAAAAAATGATTTGAATTGCAGAAGCATTCCATAAAATGCATCATCCACCTGTTACTATGTCAAAATGAAACCAGGACTGCATTGTCAACCATGTAGGACTATGTAAGCAACATCAAAACAATGACAAAAAAATGCATGAAATGTTTATCCTTGTGCCTCTAGTCTACAAGAGGGTCCCACCTACTAGTATTATATTATTAGCATAGTTAAATAATAGGGTTTTAGCAATACTTTGCGGGCAGAATTCATCATTGCCATTTTAATCGTCAACAAACTAGCAACTCCATAGGGAAATCTGTTTCCAACATATTAAGAACTCAGCGTGTCTGGTTTCACAGAACAACATCAGATCAAGAAGATATAAATCAGAATGATTATGGAACAGGGGGAAGTGAGCAGATTTAATGGAAAAATGACCAACAATTTGGGAATAACTCATGGAAAGTGTTAAGTATGAGGGGTTTTTTCCTTGTAAGCATAATCATTCAACTAAAATTTTCTCTTGACTTCAAGGAGATTTTTTTTTTGAACTTTCTCCTTTGAATTTCAAAATGGATGAAGAAAAGGAAAGCAAAAGTGGGAAAAACTAACTATCTCAAAAAAACAACAATGAAAGCATATAACAAATTCAATGATGCCTTCAATGGGAACATCATAACAGCCGTGTAATATTGATTGTTATTTATTAACAATACTCTACAGAAGTGTTGTTGTGAAAAAACTAATCCAACACTTTATTTTTGACAAAATTGAAGTCAAAAAAACAAAAGAAAGAAATGTCATAACAGAAATGACACAACAAAATTGAAATAAGAAGAAATGAAATGACAGAAAAATAAATAGCAACAAATGAAAACTACTAATGTGAAAGCAGAAATGGAAAACTACTAAAATATAGAAACAATCCAAACAACATTAAACTCTTCAAGTTGGTTCCACGTAATGTTTTAAGTAAGAGCCGTTAGTGTTGTAGGAAAACAATCGCTCTTGTAAATCCTTTAGAATGTAAGAATTTGCATTCAGGACAAAAGCGATCTTGAAAGGACCCAACCATAATTTTTGAAACTTTGAATGTCTTCCCCTATCAGCATGAGTTGAATCCCACAACAGTACCTTCTCATTGACTTTAAATTTGATAGCTTTGACACTCTTGTTCAAATATTTTTTAAAAATCTGTTGTCTTCTCTTTATATTACCCAAGGCAAACATCATTTTCTCCTATAAAGACAAGAGTGCATTCATCCTTTGTGAAACATCAAAAGAATTTAATTCCTCGACCTGTAGCATTAACCTTAAGGAGGAAAGTTCCATCTTAGTAGGAAGAATGGCTTCTTGACCATAAACAAGTTGAAAAGGAGTGCAACTAGTGCTCACCTTGGTGGTAGTTCGATCTGTCCAAAGGGCGTAAGTGAGGAGAGTGTGCCATTGACGGGGCTTATCTTCAATGAGCCTTTTGATAATTCTCACTAGATTCTTGTTGGTAGACTCGGTCTGCCCATTTACTTGGGGGTAATAAGATGATGAGTTAAAATGTTTAACCCCCAACTTAGCAAAAAATTAGGTCATCTTAGCAGAAATAAAAGTGGGGTCATTGTCTGTAATAATTTCCAAAGGAAGACCAAATCTGGAAAAAATATTATTTTCAAGGAAAGAAATCACCTACTCATTTGTCGAATGTTTAAGCGAGAAAAAATCATCCCATTCTATAAAATAGTCTGTGGCTATCAAGATAAAGACTTGTCTTGTTGAAGACAAAGGATTAATAGGACCAATAAAGTCCAATCCCATTTTTGAAAAAGGAAAGTTAGGGAGGACAAGTTGTAACGACATGGTTGAAAGGAATTCTTTCCCAACAAATTTCTGGCACTTGTCGCAAGATCTCGAAAAAACATAAGAATCACGAAAGATTGAAGGCCAATAGTATCCTTTTCTGATAATCTTAAAAGCAATGGTTTTAGAAGAAAAATGGCATCCTACATGAATAACATAATTTGGAGAACCATGAGTTTCTTGCAACAGTTTCTGTGCTTCCTCACTGTTTATAGAGTGAAGCAACATACCATTGACAAATATTATAAACAAGAAGTCTCATATAATGACGTATCTAGCAAATTCGAGACAAAGCCTTCTTCTTTGATGAGTGTCTAAGTTATCTGGACATATTTGATTTTGCAAATAGTAAACCAAATTTTTATACCAAGGATGTTCAGACACGGGAAGGATTTGATTATCAATGTAGAACAGTGTTGATAGAGAACTATCATGTTCATCAATTTCTTCACTAGTTTCAGCATGCTGATATAAGTGAAGGGATAAGTCACATCCTTTGACAGTGTTAGAAGTCACTATAGTTAAATCATGCTCCTGGATATTGGCAAGCCAATGTGAAATCTTCCTTGAAAGATAAGTATGTGAGAGAAAAAAGTTGACAGCATGTAAAGGGACTTTACCAAATTATGCTTAACTAAGATGAAGTGGCGAAATTTTCAACAGCTTTAACAAGAGCGAAAGCATGTTTTTCAATAAAAGAATATTTAAACTCATCATCAAACAAGCTTTGAATTATGTAAGAAAATGGTTTTTCGTTACCTTAGTAATCACCTTGAATGAGGATAGCATAAACGTCTTCCTCTGTGGCATTATTATCTATCATAAATTCCTTCTCAAAATCTGGCTTCGCCAGAACAGGTGTAGAACTTATTTCTTTCTTAATCCCTAAAAAATCATTTTTGACATCATCTGATCCGGATTTTATGAGAAAAACAAAATGACAACATATTATTAACTGGTGATTAACACAAAATAAGAGAGGTACAGTAAAACTGGTTTTCTATTCAATAAGGAAATAAGATGAAACTGTAAAATGCAGCGGGAACAAGCTTGTTGGAATGGTGGCGGCTTATCTATGAGAAGAGATGTGAAGGATGTGCTCATTCACAAGAATATGATTACAATGAGGCTCTGAAGGCCTTTTTACAATAAACAAGAATTTCAAAAACCATATACATCCAAAAACCTAACCCTAGGAGATGAAGCGCCAAAAGTCATGTGTGCCCCGTTTGGGTAAGTTAGTACATCAACTTCCCGGGGTCGTAACTTTTGCATACGATCTCCATTTTAGGCGTATGATAGCCTGTTGGAAAGGTATCGTTGAGGAGATTCATTTTGGGGGGAAAATTATTCCTTTGGCTATCATTGAGAATCTCGATCCCGAAAAACATTCATTTAGGCCCTCAAAATGACCCCGGAAGTTAAAACTGCTAAAAATAGTAAATTGCCAAAATTGTCAAAAAACTGTTTTGAGCTAGTTGGAAAAGGTGGGTGGCCACCGATATCTACCTGGATCATCATCTGTCCAATAAAAGGAATGATCCTTCTTAAGCATATTATGAATTGGTTTGACCATTACAACAAAATCAGGAACAACCCTATGAACAAAGTTAATAACCCCCATAATAGCTTGAACCTCCTTCTTGGAAGTGGGAGAAGGAATATTTAGGATAGCAATGACCCTTTTAGGATCAATTCTCATTCCTAAATTAGATATAATGTGTCTAAGGATATTTCCCTTGGTAACGTCGAAAATAAAATTAGAAGGATTTAGAGAAATGTCATATTTCCTGCATCTCATGAGAACTCTTTTAAGATGACCAAAATGATCTGATCAGTTTTTAGAGAAAAAAGTTAAGTCATCAAGATAGATATGAATAATCTTGCTGATCAAATCGTCAAAATCTATTTTCATAGCTCTTTGAAAAGTAGCACTTGCATTGGATAATCCAAAAGGCATAAGTTCATAAGCAAAAGTTCCCCAACGAGTAATACAAGTGGTTTTATATTTATCTTCCCTTTTTACCTTTATTTGATTGTAACCAGAAAAACCATCAAGTAAGGACATCATCTGTCACCCTGCAACTTGTTGCAAAAGCATTTCCATATTGGGGAGAGGAAAGTGATATTTTATACTAGCCCAATTCAATGTGCAAAAATGTACGCATAATCTGATTTGACCAGTTGTTTTTCGAATGGGAACCAAATTAGAAACCCATTATGAATACTTAATTGGGAAGATGATCCCATCCTTCAAGAGTTTTTCCAACTCCTTTTGAATAGTTTCTTCCAGCGGATTAATTGGTCTTTGTTTTTCCCTAACTAGTTTTATGCCCTCCTTGATAGGAATGGCATGTTGTATAAGATCAGGATCAAAGCCATGAAGATCCTCATAAGACCAAGAAAAAACATCTTGAAATTCACCAAGCAGTCTAGCGAACTTCAATTTTTCTTCATCAGAACATTGGGCACCTATTTTAACAATCTTTGGAGACTCGAGTGTTCCAATGTTCAAGGAAATGGTTTCACCCACTTTACTTTTCGACTCCTCTTCTTTATGTTTCTCTTTTTTACCTACATCACTCGATGAAAATGAACTTTCTAGAGGAGTCAATCCTTTAGGAATCTTGTTATCTTCTATTGATATAATTTCCTTAGGCGTATAAGGTTCATTTTGAATAAAAGCATGGATTCTCTCATCACTAGGGAAGACTTGCATGACACTATATTGTCAGGGATGTGTGGATGATACAAAGATTGAAAGGTACAATAAGGTCTTTGTGGTAGAAGTTTTCGAGTAGGAGAAGATGCAAAAATAGCTAATCGGTCAGCCATTAAGTTTGATTCCTTTTTGACATGAGTGATGTTGAAAGATAGTAAGTTCGAGATAAGTTCCCAAATAGTTTGGGTGTAGCATTTTATTAACTTTTTTCTAGGAGAATGTATCTTACGTACAAGGTTTACAACAAGTTTGGAATCCCCAAAAACTGTAAGGTGACCACAACCCAGATTATAGGCATTTTCAATGCCTAACAATAATGATTCGAATTCAATGACATTGTTTGTGAAAGAAAAATCTAACCTATAGGAAAAGTTATGAATTTTTCCCACAGGAGAGTACAAGATAATACCTTCTTTGTTTCCTTAATTGGAGCATGAACCATCAAAGTGCATATGCCACATCTTGTCATCTAAGTCGATTTGTTCCAAGGTAGTGTTATACTCTTCGGAAAAGATGGAATGGAATCCTAGGTCCTCCTCAATATAATTTACACTAGGATGTGGGACACTTTCTATGTAAGGTGAAATTATTCCCTCTCTGAGGACTATGATGTTTTTACCATTTAGAGGAATGAATAAGTGTGTCTCGTCGAGTGAGAGGCATTCACTCATCAAATATTTCCAATATCTTCCCAGGATGATTGAGTAGTTACTTACTAGCATATCGATTACCTGAATATTAAGGGTTGTCCTTATTTCAGGGTGCGCACACAAAACCAAGGTCACATCCTTGATTTCACCTATGGTCGTTTGTTGTAGACTATTATACGAGGGCATGCTTCTAGTGTTTTAATTTGTACAAGACAAGACTATATTTTCCATAATAATCTTCGACATTACACTTGGGCCCAAACCACCGTCAATGAAGCAACAATGGGCAATCTTATCCATAATCTTTACAGAAATATAAAATGGGGGTTTTTTTTACAGGGTATCTAAATCTATGTACACCTAATTTATTTACAGATGAATCCTCTTCATATACCTCTTCAAATAGGTTGGATACAATGGAATATTTTCCTTCCATGAAATTGTTTATATGCTCTTGTTGTTCAGGGATGACAACCATGTCTAGAAGGGTTGCATCTACTTTGATGTTGGCCAACTTATTTAGAATGTTGTATTTGGAAGAGGGGAGAGGGAAGGTAGTTCCTTGAATGTCAGGAGCCTTAGGAACCTGAGTAGTAGCAGTTGGAATGAGATTGGGCTAGAAGAAGTGCGGGGATGATCATATTTGCGTTTGGGAGTGTAGGATTTATTCCTAGTATTTATGATCATAACATCCTCTGGCTCTGCAAAGTCTAGAACAACGATGGTAATTTCAGGTCTCTTACCAAATATTTTATCTCTGGCATTCTTCTTTACCTCACAAGTACTTTCCTCATGGTGTTCCTCGCAAAAGTTACACCAACTATGAGGCATGATAGCTTTAGGCTGAAAATTATTTTCATTCGGATTTCTAAATGGGGGGTGCAGAAGAAGATGAAGCTCCAGGGATAAGAGAGGGGAAATTTATTTTTTTCTCATACGCTATCATTCGATTATTCATGTATTGTACAAGTTGTAAGAGGGAGGACATGTCTGTCTATTTAACTGAGTCTCCCTTAGGAAGACATGTTCTTTCAAGATTTTCTTCATACTCTAAACAAGTGTGCAGAGAGGAACTAAGGTTATCAATGGCCTTTTCCTCAATCCTATGATGATAGGGGGAAGGTAATGCATTATAATAATGCATGAAAGAATATTGGTTCTGAGGGCGAATGATTTTAGGGATTTGGTCGTATAATTTAGTGAAACGCAAGTTAAAGGACTTGATAGTCTCACCATCCTTATAAGTGATGTTATTGTACTCCCATAACTGATCGGCTGGGATTTTGGATTTCCCATAGGTAGATTTGAACCAATAGAACAACTCCTCCAAAGTAGATAAAATATTAGGAGGGAGATCGAAGAAATCGGCCGCAACCTTCCCTTCAAGGGAATTCACAAATAAGTGCATAAAAGTATCATTTTCATTGGATCCTATGTTGTGATAGGCATTAGAAAATGCCACTAAGTGTTCATTCGTAGTGACAATGTTGTTCCTGGAAAACCTAGGGAGATTCTCTTTGATTTTAGGAAGTGGATGAGTAATGGGTGTTAGGTTAAGAGGGGAGGAAACATGCCATGGGGTAGTTGTAGCATCTTCTTCAAACTGAAAAATCTCATACTTTTTAATGACTTTGGTGGGGTTTTTGGTAGATTGGACAGGGACTTGCTGACTATACGAGCTACCAATCATTGACGAAGTTGAAGTTTGAGATGAAGAAGCAAATCCAGTGCTACCAGAGCCACCACTAGATGCCATCTTGTGGATGATAGGTAAGGGAGAGAAAGACGAACTAGATGAATCAGACAAGGTTCTCCTTAGAGGACTTTTTTGGGTTGATAACACAACTTTCCTTCTTCCTATTTCAACAATAGAATTAATTTCCGGTGATAAACCTCTTCTTCTCCTAGAAAAAAGAGGGTCTAAGGACATGAAAAGAAGATCAAAACTAAAGGAAAAAGAAGGCTATGGATGATTCCTAGGTTGTCTTTGCCTAGCTTCCTAACGTTCTTGGGCACTTATGTCTTGTTCAACTGCTACCCATGAGAGATTAAGCTCAACCTGGGTATTAGTGGTATCTAAGATGGTATTAAATAAATTTAAAGCAATGTTGGTCTGATCATGAATACTAGGCCCAATATTAGGCTACCTTGCAACATGTACAGTCATTAAGAAATGAAACAATCAAAGAATCAATATTAGAAAAGTAGATATATCCAATGATAATCAAGCATAAAAAATCAACTAGAGAGATATGGAAGATCTCCCCAGTATGGTTTCCAAATAAATGTTGAGGAAAATATATGAAATAATCTTACTCAAGCATTTTCAGATCTTGCTTGGCTAAGGAAATATAGACGAGAATATTACGCTATGTTTATAGCCTCAAAATTTGTTTCCTAATCCACAAGTATCCCCAATGAAAACCATACAAAAGGACTTCTGACAGAAAGTAAAAAAATGAACTTTAAAATCTAGATCAACTTGCCATAGATTGATTCCCACTCGACTCTACACAATATCCTTTATCAGTCATGAAAATTAATTCATAAACAAACAAGTCTACACAGACTATCAAAGATAGATCAACACCTCTGAAAAACAAGTGTCTGAATGATTTAATTCAGTCTTGAATCTTGTTGTCTACAATAAGACCCTGCTGTCATAAAAGAGACTTAGGCTTTTAATGAATTAAAGAATGAATGAAAAATGAACTATCTCAATAAAACTCAAGAGCAGACCTTAGTATGCTTTCTCCTTCTATTCTCCTCTTATTATTCCTTATGTTTTTTCCTTTAAGAAATCAAAATTAGTTGAAGTAGTTCAACTACTTCTTTTAGTAAAGTTAACTAAAACTCAACTAAATTTTAGTTTAGGGGAAAACTTAATATAATAATAATAAGGGTCTTTAATAAATAATAACTAGTAGGTGGTACCCCTTGTGACTCCCTTTAGTTTCCTGACAAAAATAAACACAACTAGTCAATCAATCAAACACATCCCTCCTTGTGGCTCCCATCATCATTCTCATAATTTGAAAATTAATATCAATGATATTTTAAATCATTTCGAAAAAATATAATATCTAAAATAGTGTGTTGTCCAAAACTTTCAACAGTCAATTGTTCTCAACAATCAATAAATCAATATACTCAAAAACCACATTTTCCACTTTGGGAGACAATTTTCCCTTTGTTGTTGTTGTCTCCCTTTGATTTCTTTGAATTATCCTTAGGCTATGTGGAGCCTTTAGGCTTTATCTCACTGATAACATGAGAGAAATCATCTCTCAAGTGCATGCAGGATTAAATGGATTTGGCGGAATCACTTGAGGGAGAGGAGGGGGCATCAACATTTCCTTTATCATGTGCATGGTGGGCTTCAGTTTTGAGTCTCTTTCTTGCGTGGGAAGACTGTACAGGTGAGTGCACAGGGGAAATTTGGACAATTGGGTTAACCGGTGGAGGAGGAGCAGGTAGAGACAAATTAGGCCAGCCACGATGTTGGGATACTGCTGGGTTAACAATCTTTTGTCATCCATCATTTTTAGGGACTTCATGTTATAATGAGACATGAGGGCGAACTGGGATACCAGGGACATGCTGGGTTTGGAAGGGAGGCCTTTTTGGCCTAGATTGGACTACCCCTTGTCCAATCCAGTTGAAAAATCCATCTTGGAAGAGTTGGTTTAACTCTTGTGGATCTGGATCAAAATGTATTGAAAACCTTGGTCTTCTAGGGTCTCTGTTCCAATTTCCTCTTCCCCTGTTATTTCGGCCATGGCTTCCTCTGTTGAATAATTTCATTCCTGTATGTAGTGTTTATTAGCAACTAACTTCTTAACCAAACCATACATGACATCTCTTTAAATATGAACAAAGTTTGGCTCAACAACACATCAAACCCATGCAATCCAATCCATAAAAATCATTTAATACTTGTCAATGAGAAGGGGGTGAATAAGGGTTATGGGATATCTAAGGGGTTGTATTGAGCGAAAAGTGATAAAATTAGAGGGAGTAGATCATGATTACTACTCAAAAAATCATCAAATAATCAGTTGTGTTGTAATAACAAAACATATCAAATGTAACCCATCTTTGTGTCATCCTTCAATTGCTATAATACAGAGTTTTCATTTAATTATAATTTAATTTTAAAAACAGGGCATGAAAAGTGAATCTAAGAATGTGAGGAGATTCGTAATGTGCGAAAAAGTAAGAGAATGGCAGGGAATTTAATGGATATTGTTCATAAAACAAATTAAGTAAACAATAATCATAACTTTGTACTAAAATAAATCCAAAAAATACCAACACCACACCAACAATTACTATGTATCAAATTGTTCGTTGTTCCAACATTTAAATTTCCCATAATTTCTCACATAACAGTGTGTGCAATCATACTCATGATCAAAACAAACTTTCCATTTCAACAGTCCTGTTAAGAAAGAATTATTTCTTTGCCTTCCTTTTAAGAATATAAAGAAAATGCACAACAATATGCTCGACCTCTATCCAATAATGCATCACTATAATAATAAACATCCACTGTCTACCCATTTACAATTAGGACCAATTAAAATATACACAGGAATTTTTTTTCAAATACAACCAGACTTCCAAAATATGCTCGATTACACACAATCTTCATCATATCAATCAACAAGGTGTTTCAACGAAACAACAATCAACATAAAGTCTGAGCCTTCTCACTGTTGATATAACCATTGATAATTTGTACGGTGATCCAATAATATATACGAGGCGAACATAGCCAATTACACACAGACACCATTTTTAAAATTAGTCATAACCCTGATCGGGTTGAGAAAAACACACAGGTGTTTCCAATTTCAATAGAGACCACGCTAGTAAAAGCACCATAATGAAAGAAGATAGTTTTCAATTGTATGCAAGAACCTATAAATATTCAACCAATTTTATCATAGAAAGATGAGACAACGACTCGACGAAAAACCTCCATAACCATTCCACTGATAAACTCATATTTGACAACCAAAAAGGTTCCCAAAGGGAGCAAATACAGTTGAAAATCAGATCAGGTTTGTCACAATTAAATGCAGGGAGACAACAAGAGCGTGTTCATCCTTTAACCATAACATAGAGAGCTGGAGGTCTTCCGAGAATTATCAATCATAGGAAGAATACCCTCGAAAAAGATATAGCAATGAGCCACATAATCCCCTTATTACTCTAAGTCCTGGACAAGACCAATGATTAACACTCGAGTAGAGAAAAGGCAGACATATAATAACTCAATGCACATAGTGCATTTAATTCTTGCAGAGGACAGGTGAAGTTAACTGGACAATGACAGTTATTCAAAGAACACACAAGGATATAACCTCTCTGTTCATTTTCTTAAGAGTCGAACAACCTGACAACAATACCAGTGAGAAAGCGCACATCATAACGTCGAGATATAACTTGTATCATCCCACAACCATACAATACATATTAATGTTGTGGCCACCCCAAGACTGGGTCTTGTGATACTTCGGTGAAAAGACAATAAGAATGAGCCAATGACCACAACTCGAGGTTTGAAGAAATAACACAACAACTACTGGTCATCTGAATGCGACTGAATAAGGGTTACAATCATGATTGTGAGGGAAAAACTGATGGTAATACACAAAAAGAATCCCTCCACCATTAATACAGAGTGATATGTACCACATTGACTTATTATCCACAGAGACCCATCATGATATTAAATCGACCGAGCAACCAGTCAATGCACAATTTAAACAAAACCCAATTCTTTTTCTTGCAATCCGAAACATTTTACAGTCATCTCAGAGAGAAATGACACGCATTTACAGAGTCGAAATTCTCAGGAACACACAAATCCAAGCATTATTGAGCCATTATTTGTTCATACATAGAGAATATTTCATGGATGGAGAGAAAAAGAACCATAACTATAACAAAACTCTTAAAAGGGCGAGTTGGCCGATCCTCCTTTCCAAGAGCCTGAAATGAAAAGCTTCACAACCAACAGACCAAAAATGCAACAAGGAATAATGCTAGGGTGACAACCGATAGGGGGAGTATGGAGTGACGTGCGGTAAATGCACGTCGCTTCCATCTCCTAGCCTATTCAATTCGAATTACGAGACAACAAAACATTCACCAATCAATTAAACCATGTATTCAATTCACAAACATTTGAAATTTGCGACAATATCCTTTGCATAGTGCGCCACCCAAACATTTACATGTTAACCCTTTCCAAGTTCTATGCCATCATACATATTGCAATGCTATATGCGCCCAAATCAAATCTAATGAAAATCGCATAGCCACTAACCAACCATATTATAATAGTTAGGACTAACACTAACATCTTTTTACTTTTCCATTTGAATTTGCATATAACCTTTTATCATAGCTCAAACATAGATCCTTTCCCTTTAGGATATTTTAATAGGTTTTTCTTTCTTTGTTTTGATTATGTTATCACTAATATGTCTCTTGTATATATGTGGCTAGGTAATTGATCACAATGATTAGTGACATGGTTAAATCATAGAAATTGCAAATATATTCCCATCATAACAAAAAATGCTTTGAATTTCAGAAGCATTCCATAAAATGCATCATCCACTTGTTACTATGTCAAAATGAAACCAAGACTGCATTGTCAACCATGTGGGAATATGTAAGAAACATCAAAACAAAAAAAAAAAAATGTGTGATATGTCTATCCTTGCGCCTCTGGTCTACAAGGGGGTCCCACCTACTAGTATTATATTATTAGCATAGTTAAATAATAGGGTTTTAGCAATACTTTACGGGCGGAGTTCATCATTGCAATTTTAATCGTCAACAACCCTTAGGGATAGGTTTCCTACTGGGAGGTCCTCTTGATGAGTCATTATGCCACTCCTGACCATACTTTTCAGTTTCCACACTTCATCCCCTCATCTCCTTACCTTTGGGATTTTCGGGTATACTGACCCAAGAAGGGGTTGTCCCTCATTTCATGGGAAGAAGGGGATGAAGGTTCAGAGGCTTGTATATGGAAAAAGATAAAATCCAATCATTAACCTTCTATATGCTCGCCTACAGATTCCTAGGAAAATGAAATGTCTCTCATAAGAAACTGATGGGACCCGTGAAAAACAACTAATAACAAAATTCCAACCAAGGTGGAGCATGTGTGGGTACTGTTTTTAATTCTTAGGTAAAAGCCCCACACATGTTTTCAACTTGGGGAATCATGATGGGACCGGGATAGAGACAAGGTGGGAAAAAAAATTCATTCTTCGGTAGAATCCCACCTTCGCTTCAACCTAGAAACATCTTAAAAGAACAATTGGAAATAAATGGGCTTGGAAAAAGGTTGCAATGAAAATGAAGGTGCAACACACCCTCTACAAAGACACCCATAAATGAGACACTTCAACCCATTGTATTTCATGAACCCCATGCCCAAAATTATACCCCCCATCTATGACACCTCATCCATATGACTTAGAAAGAGTTCCCCTCGAGAAACACCCCTAAACTTGAGGTATGATTCACCCAATAGGTCGTTTTGTCAACCCTCCCATACCTAAACTTGGCAAATTGCATAGGGTATTTGAGAACTTGTTTATTTTGATGAGGTGGTTTGTATGTACATTCTTAGATGGCTCTTTTATTGATTTTATTTACTCATCATGATTAATTTGACTTGATATCCTTGGAGGGCATTTTCATTTGTCTTTGCAGGACCTAGTTGGTGAACAATTTTGGAAGAACAAGCCTAGATTGGGCTTCCTTGGGGCTTGAAGACCATAAGTTGTATTCCAAGGGCCCAAACTACGGATGATGATGACATGCCCTTGGATGCCTAGAGTACACCTTGGAGGATCTTTCCCAGCACCTATATGCCAAAACAATTGCTTGAAAGGGCCAAAATGTTACCTTTTGAGGGCTTGACATCACACTAGGGCTAGGGTTTAGTGGAGATGATGGACACTAGGTGCGTTTTGAAGGAAGAGGCCCATGGATCATGGACGAAAGGATTTGGTTGAATACTATTGGCCTTTGGAGGCCAATGCTCCCTTGTCTAACTCAATGACTTGAACAAAAGTGTCAAACTTTTCTCAAAATAAGGGTGATGCCATGTTTCTTGGGTTTCTCTTATGTGCAAAACATGAATTAAATAATATTTCTTTTGTAAAATGGAAATATAAGGGTTTTTTACCCCTTATCTTGTGTTTTACCCCAAGTTTTATGGACAAACATGTTTTAGAATATTTTGTATAAATAGGAATCAACTCTATTTCATTTTGACATAACTCTCCCATCTTGGAGAGGATACTTGACTGAAATTTGCACCCTACTTGGGAAACTCTCTTTATATCTCTTGGTTACATTATCTTTTGATGGTTTATATTTGTTATTGGATGGATGTATGATGCACTAGGTCTCTTGGAGGCTTGTTTCTTTCTTTATAGTGGAATTTTCTTGGTGACTTAGGGTTTCATCTTGTTAATGCTTCAACTGCGTAAGGATTTCATGTTTATTGCTCTATTTTCTTGGTTGTAAGGTTAATGTGATGATTTATTCGAGAATATAAGGGAATAAAATCCCATCAAGTCCATTGTAATTGTTTGAAATAATTTTGGGTGCAAATGATACTAGGAGGAGTAAAAGGGCTTACACCCTCCTAGGTTTTCCTTGTTGGTTAGGGTTTTCCATGGGGAGTAAAAGGGATTACAACCCCAAGGAAGTAACTCATCCAAATTGTTTAATAAAGAGACTCCATTTTCACAATAGAAAGACACTAATCTTTATGCATTGGAGAAATAAATTATTGCATTGGTAATCGTAAAAAGTTGAGATATTAAGATCATCTAAGTTGGAATATTTTATGTGTTCTAAGCTTGCTAAGGCCACAAAGGCGTTTTTTTTCTCCAAGTATTTCTTACTGTTGTTAAAAATTTAATCTATAGCCATTCGGGCTGTAGAAAACCCTAAAAAAATTTCTAAACAGCTCTGTTTTCAACTTTCAAAAGATGTTAATATTTCCCCCTACAATCTATTGTCCTAGCACACTTTTTGGGTGGATTACTTGCAATTTTTGGTGGCTGATTTTTCTTCCATAAAAACTTTTTTTCTACATCCATAAGGCTGATAAAATATCTCAACAACACTTGTTCCTTACAACCTTGTTCCATTGCTAAAGTCTATTGATTCTATACTAGAGTTATACTGGTGTTTAGCTAGCCTATCTCTTGCATCATTTGGTAGACTTTTAGCATTTCTTCAGCAGCTCTAATAACTATTTACTTTTTGATATATATTTTTGTTGATTACTGCAAATAGGGACAACAAGATTAACTTGCTTTTCCACCTAACATTTAGCTCATTCAATTGGATTTTCTTGTGTCTCGGGAAGGTACAAACACTTTCTACAGGTACTCAAAAACTTGAAAAGATTAAACCACTTCCAAGACATGTCATCAAAAGCTTCTTCCACTTAGAAATTTGACCTATAGGGGCATTCATCTCATCATTTCACTTTCCATCTCATTTCCCCAGGGTCACTTGGGATTCCCCCCTTGAGGTAATCACTTCACCTCTAAAGTTACGAGAATACCTATATGAGATGGCAGTGGGTAGGTGTTCTCTTAGTTGTCACAATATTATGGTTTGGGTCGGGCTTTACCCAACCTACAACTTGTGCGAAAGCATTTTGGTGCCATTTTCGAGGAGTATTTTGAATCCTCCTTCATGCCCTAACAACACTTTGGAAAGCTACCATCCCAAGGCCTTTACCCTTGGATTTCCTAGTGACTCCACTTGAAGGACGTTACCCTTCCACCCTTGATGAAATTTTCTTGAATCTTATATGGCGACTCCACCTTCCCAAGAACCCACATCTCCCTTCTCCCCCTTTCATCTTTTGGTGAGCCTTGACCTCATATGACGACTCCATTGAGGTACCTTTTCGGTCAATGAAATTATGGCACCATGGGATGAACCCTCATCCAGAACTTGTCATGCCTCGAGGAGGGAAATTTTACAGATGGAAAAGGAAAAGGTTGCTAATAAAGAGACAAAAGAATTGATGAATTGTGTGAAACAGTTATTTCAAAAATCGTTTGAAGAACTATCCCTTGAAGATGAAAAAGTGTTTGAAGGACAAATATATGAATAAAGTTACCATGAAGATCCCGATGAATTTTCTCATGTTGAAGATCCAGACGAGACATTTGATGAAGATGAAGTGCTCATATCTTCCCTTCCACTTGATGAATACATCCATACGTCTGCTCCTCCTACACATAAAAAAGAGAACATGATGAGTCGTGACCCTTTTTAAGACCTTGATGATGCTTTCTTCCATGAATTTGGAAGTGAATACGTATTATAGGATCCCTTGGATGCAACATGTCCTTTTGAAAAAAGGAAAACAAATCACTCTTTATTAAGGACCAAGCCCCTTATGATGAAGAGGCGATGGAGGTGCATGTCCATAAAGAGAAAGAATAATTTTGATGAATCACAACATGTTGAGACAATGTTATCTTTTCTCCCGCTTGATGTAGGTGAGTTTTTCCATCATTACTTTCCTCTTGCGCATGAATTTGAAGAAACAAATAGTCTCAATGATGAAGAATCTAAAGATCCATTGGAAGCCTCCCTAACCTCTGCACATGAAGATAAAGAGATGGTTATTTTCAGTCATATTGATGGTTTTATGAGAGAACCCTTGGATTTGATTGATGAGCATATAGACAGTTTCATATAAACTAGCAGACGTAGATAGGATTTTGGTTGTCTCATTTTTTATGGAGACCCCATTTACGACATTGAGGGTGGTTCTCATGCGAAAAGGATTGAGTTTACATCTCCAAGAAAATGGTCTTCACTTGTGTATGATTTAGATGTTTGGCAACCTGATGTTGACATGATTATAGATTTATTTCATCCATTCGAGGATGATCTGTCGCAATGTTTTCAAGGTGATTTTTAGTCATCCCTTGGGAGTTGCAATGCAAATCCTTTTTGGGGTGCATACTTGTTCTTTGAATACTTTCAGCCACCTTCATCCTCACCTTTAGATGAACGCCAAGATGTGGCCATCCTAGAGGAATCAAAGGCTCACTCTACAAAGAAAAATTATTTTCATCTTGAGGATTTTTAGGGGGTTTCACATCAAAAGAGGCAACATTTTTCTAGACCCAAGCCTGTCCCTTACCTCATTTATTCTTCTCAGGGAAATCATGAGGTCTTCTTGGGATATCTCATGTCCACTCAATCTTCAAGAAGCAATGATCATTCTAATGGGGATGAAGATGATCCAATGTATACATATGGTATACCTCTTCAGAGATGGATTGATTAGGCTTGTGGTTACACTTTTAGGTAGGATGATAATACTGATGATTTCTCTTTCTAGCAAGATTTCCTCCCTCCCACCCGTCTCCATTCATTTCATTTCATGACTGATTATACGTCTATTTATACTCATGATTATTATGTGCTCAAATTATCCTTGTTGTATTGCATTATTAATAATAGGGATAGATACCTTGATGAAATGATGAACAAATGGCTGCATTGGTTGTATGAATTCACCTGACATCACCTATCACCTGATCTACAAGGCCCCCAGGACCCAGGTAAGTAGGTAGGTCACATTTCTTTCCTTCCATTCACATATTGATTGCTCATGATAGTTTAGCTACATTTCATATTTCATTATGCTCTACTTGCATATTGATTTCATCCTTAGATTAGAAATTTTTGAAAATATGTTAATTTTATTTTCTAGAGTAGTTTTCATTTTTTGTTTTGATATATATATGGACGAAGGGTGATAGAACCACCCTATATTTTACAGTGTTATATTTCATTGTAGGAACATGTGCACCAAGATATATTGCGGTTCTCATGCACTCTATGGAGAGAACATGTCCCTGAGTAGGAGCAAGATGTTATCCCATACTCCTAGGGATAACTAAGGAGATTATGTATCGAGGCCCTTAGGTTGCAGACATGGAGTACTAAGAGACATCCTTACCAACAATTTCTACTTGCACAGACAAAGACCCACCTTGCCAACACAACTCCAGGTTCATCACAATGTTATCCACCACATCAGCTGTCTTCTGGAAGACATTGGGTTTTGCTCCATGAGGTACAAGTCAATTATTATGGTGAGTTTCATTTAAATATTTGAGGCATTTGTGTTTGTTTCATCTATTACTACTTTTGATTATGTAACGTTTGCTTGGACATTATTCTATTCTCCCTGTTTCACTTTGGTGGTTGACATTGAACCTTAGTAAGTGATTTGTCCTTAGGGATAGGTTTATTACTAGGAGATCCTCTTGATGAGTCATCATGTCATTCCTGACCATACTTGTCACTTTCCACACTTCATCCCCTCATCTCCTTTCCTTTGGGATTTTTGGGTGTACTGACCCAAGAAGGGGTTGTCCTTCATTTCATGGGAAGAAGGGGTTGAAGGCCCAGAGGCTTGTAGATGGAAAGGGATAAAAGACAATAATTAACCTTCTATATGCTCACATAGGGATCCTGAGGAAAATGAAATGTATCTCATAAGAAATTGATGGGACCTGTGAAAAACAACTAATAAAAAAATGCAAACCAAGGTGGAGCATCTGTGGGCATTGTTTTTAATGTTTAGGTAGAATCCCCACACATGTTTTCAACTTGGGGAAGCATGATGGGACTAGGGTAGATTCAAGGTGGGAACATTTTTTCTTGCTTAGGTAGAAGCCCCACCTTGGCTTCAACCTGGAAACATTTTAAAAGAACAAAAGGAAATAAATGGACTTGGAAAAAGGCTGCATTGAAAACGAAGGTGCAACACACCCTCTACAAAGGCACCCATAAATGATACACTTCAAACCATTGTATGTCATGAACCCCATGCCAAAAATTATTCCTCCCATCCATGAAACCTCATCCACAAGACTTATAAAGAGTTCCCCTAGGGAAACACCCCTAAACTTGAGGTACAATTCACCCAATAGGTCATTTTTTCAACCCTCCCATACCTAAACTTAGCAAATTGCATAGGGTATTTGAGCACTTGTTTATTTTGATGAGGTGGTTTGGATGTCATGCTTAGATGTCTCTTTTATTGATTTTTTTTACTCATCATGATGCATTTGAATTGAGATCCTTGGAGTGCATATTCATTTTTCATTGCAGGACCTAGTTAGTGGATAGTTTTGAAAGAACAAGCCTAGCTTGGGCTTCCTTGGGGATTGAAGCCCATAGGTTGGATGCCAAGGGCCCACACTCCATATGATGATGAAATTACTTTGGAGGCCTAGAGTACACCTTGGAGTATCCTACCCAACTCCTACATGCTAAACAACTTGCTTGAAAGGGACAAAACGTCACCTTTTGAGGGCTTGACGTCACCCTAGGGATAGGGTTTGGTGGTGATGATGGAAAATTGGCACGTTTTGAAGGAGGAGGCCCATGGATCATGGAAGAAAGGATTTGGTTGAATACTATTGGCCTTTGGAGGCCTAGTTATCCCTTCGCCAACTCATCGACTTGACCAAAAGTGTCAAACGTTGCCCAAAAGAAGGGTGGCATCATGTTTCTAGGGCTTCTCTTATATGCAAAACATGAATTAAATAATATTACTTTTGTAAAGGGTAAATATAAAGGTTTTTGACCCATTATCTTTTGTTTTACCCTAATTTTTATGGAAAAACATGTTTTAGAACATTTTGTATAAATAGAGATCAACTCTATTTCATTTTGACACAACTCACCCATCTCGGAGAGGATATTTGGATGAATTTTGCGGCCTACTTGGGAAACTCTCTTTATTTCTCTTAGTTAAATTATATTGTGATGGTTTATATTTTATATTGTATGGATAGATGATGCGCTAGCTCTCTTGGAGGCTTGTTTCTTTCTTTATAGTGGAATTTGCTTGGTGAATTAGGGTTTCATCTTGTTAATGCTTCAACTAGGTAAGGATTTCATGTTTATTTCTCTCTTTTATTGGTTGTAAGGTTAATGTGATGATTTGTTGGGGAGTATAATGGCATACAACCCCGTCCAAGTCCATTGTAATTGTTTGAAATAGTTTTGGGTGCAATGGATACTAGGAGGAGTAAAAGGGCTTACACCCTCCTAAGTATCCCTTGTTGGTTAGAGTTTTTCGTGGGGAGTAAAAGGGATTAAAAACCCAAGGAAGTAACTCATACAACTTGTTTAATCAATAGAATTCATTTTACCAATAGAAATACACTAATATTCATGCATTGGAGAAATAAATTATTGCATTGGTAATCGTAAAAAGATGAGATATTGAGATCGTCTAAGTTGGAATATTTTCTATGTGTTCTAAGCTTGCTAAGGCCACAGAGGCATTTAATTTTTCAAAGTAGTTCTTGATGGCGTTAAAACTTTAATCTACAGCCATTATGGCTACATAAAACCATAAACAACTTTCTAAAAAACTCTCTTTTCAACCGTCAAAGTTGTTAATATTTCCCCCCTACAATCTACTAGTCCAAGTGGACTTTTTGGGTGGATTACTTGCAATTTTTGGTGGCTGATTTTTCTGTTGTAACAACTTATTTTCTACATCCATAAGGATAATAAAATATCTCTACAACACTTGTTTCTTACAACCTTGTTTCATTCCTAAAGTCTCTTGCTTCTATACTAGAGTTATACTATTGTTTAGCTAGCCTATCTCTTGCATCATTTGGTAGAATTTTAGCAATTTTTTAGCAGCTCTAACAACTATTTACTTGATGATATATATTTTTGTTGACTGCTTCAAATAGGGACAACAATATTAACTTTCTTTTCCACCTAACATATAGCTCGTATAATTGGCTTTTCTTGTATCTCGGGAAGGTACAAACACTTTTCATAGGTACTCAAAGACTTGGAAACCTTAAACCACTTACGAGACATGTCATCAAAGCCTTCTTCCACTTAGAAATTTGAACTATAGGGGAATTCATCTCATCATTTCACTTTTCGTCTCATTTCCCCCTAGGGTCACTTGGGATCCCCCCCTTGAGGTAATCACGTCACCTATAAAGTGATGGGAATACCTATCTGAGGTGATAGTGGGTAGGTGTTCTCTCAGTTGTCACCATGTTGTATTTTTGGTTGGGACTTGTGTGATAACATAAGCAACCCAGAAAAAAAATGTTATATTGAAAATTCCAAGAGGACTTGCTTGAAAAGGCCAAAAAACTCGCATCTATGCTCTGATACCAAATGATATGATCCAACACCTTAAAAATGATAAAAAAATTAATGAATACAATCCACTTTGAGGTGGAAACCTCCTTTTACAATATATCCAATTCATAATACAATATGAAATGAGATAATATGATCCTAAGAGTAGGTCTCCTTGGTGTGTGTGTGTGTGTGTGTGTGTGTGTCTGTGTGTGTGTGTAAGACAAATTGTACAATTATAATGAAAGGGTACAATGAAAGGTTCTAGTTGACCTACTAATATAACACTATAAATGTAATAACTCAATATATAGGGCCTTATAAGGGGTTGTATGCTTAACATGGGGCTTTGTCTAGGGCTTAACAAGTTCTTACTAAGAATTGCTTTTTTTTTCTATATCTATATTTTCTCTAAGAAATCCCCTACATTAAATATGTAATTCATTAACATTAAGATATTTGGTATTTTTCAAATCATCATTTATTAGTGTGTAATAAAATTGTTTTTATAAAAACTAATACTTATAGTACTAAAAAGGGATGTGACAAACACCCCTTTGAAGAGTACATGCTAACCCATAATTACATTAAAATAACATTCACATACCTACTTATACAATTAGTGCATGAGATCTAACTTACATAATCTTAGATACTTACCTATGCGAGTAGTGTATGAGATCTCGCTCCTACATCTAGCTTATCATGATTTTAGTTGAACATTGAATATCCATAGAATTTGAAGCTTGAGGTATGATTTACCCAATAGGTCGTTTTGTCAACCCTCCCATACCTAAACTTGGCAAATTCCATAGGGTATTTGAGCACTTGTTTATTTTGATGAGGTGGTTTGTATGTACATTCTTATATGGCTCTTTTATTGAATTGATTTACTCATCATGATGAATTTGACTTGATATCCTTGGAGGGCATATTTATTTGTCTTTGCAGGACCTAGTTGGTGAACAATTTTGGAAGAACAAGCCTAGCTTGGGCTTCCTTGGGGCTTGAAGCCCATAAGTTGGATTCCAAGGGACTAGACTTTGGATGATGATGAAATGCCTTTGGATGCCTAGAGTACACCTTGGAGGATCTTTCCCAGCCCCTATATGCCAAAACAATTGCTTGAAAGGGCCAAAACGTCACCTTTTGAGGGCTTGACGTCACCCTAGGGCTAGGGTTTAGTGGAGATGATGGACACTAGGCATGTTTTGAAGGAAGAGGCCCATGGATCATGGAAGAAAGGATTTGGTTGGATACTATTGGCCTTTGGAGGCCAATTCTCCCTTGTCGAACTCAACGACTTGACCAAAAGTGTCAAACTTTTCCCAAAATAAGGGTGACGCCATGTTTCTAAGGTTTCTCTTATGTGCAAAACATGAATTAAATAATATTTATTTTGTAAAGGTGAAATATAAGGGGTTTTGAACCCTTATCTTGTGTTTTACCCTAAGTTTCATGGACAAACATGTTTTAGAACATTTTTTATAAATAGGGATCAACTCTATTTCATTTTGACATAACTCTCCCATCTTGGAGAGGATACTTGGCTGAAATTTGCACCCTACTTGGGAAACTCTCTTTATCTCTCTTGGTTACATTATCTTGTGATGGTTTATCTTTGTTATTGGATGGATGTATGATGCAGACGCGATCTCTCCCTCTACGTCCGCTCACAGGATCGTTCATTTTCATTCATGAGCCAAATTAGCTCTTTCGATTCCCCAGCTGGAATCTCAGTTGACAACCCAATCCACAGGTCCTTAATTTTCCCGCACGGCTCTTTCGCACTTAACCGTGATCTTCCCTAACTCAATATCGGGTTTCAGAGTTTCTTCTTTTCTGATGTCGAGAGTTCCCTCTCGAACTCCCGAACTCTGATTCACCGATGTTCTCCCTTGCTGCCTTAGCCCATCCTGGCTATGCCCCTAGTCCATGTGACCGCTTTCCATAAGACCGCAGCCTTATATTCTTTCGGGAATTCAGGCTTCCCAATGCCAAATTGCATGGACACTTTGTCCACGGGATCCCCGATTCTCCAATTCCCGATACACTTTAACTTCCACTAGCCTTTGGGCTAGACTCGTGGTCCACGCGACCTCCCTTTCATATGACCGTAGTCCTATATTCCAATCGGGATTCCGGGTTTCAAATGTCAAAGTGTATGGGGCCTCTCATCCTCTGAATCCCCGATCCTCCGATTCCTAATGCGCTCTTTACACACTAGCCCTCCTGGCTAGGCTCCTAGTCCATGTGACTAGTCCTCATAAGACCATAGCCTTACCTCCTTTCGGGGTTTCGGACATCGCAATGTTGAAATGCATAAACCCCGTGTCCACGGGACTCCTGATATCCCGATCCTCGATTCTCCGATGTGACTCTCCTATCAGTACCCTTCCTGGAAGCATCGATTGCTACCACGCATCCTCCTATGATGGATGGTCCCGATCGCCTCTCGTGATCTCACGACTTCAAATGTCCCGGGTGCCTCATCTCCAGGACTCGCGAAACGTCAAACTCTGACTTTCTTTAGATCTCTGACATGCGTCCCAAGTGAATGGAAATTTTAGATCAATCCTCGCTGTTTCGAGACTTGAAATGTCCCGTATTTCTCGACCTCGAGAAATCCGATATCTCGAGTGACGATATACCGATGTGACATCAGCTAGGCCCACAACATAGAGCTCTCGCCTTTTCACCACTCGTGAAGTCAAAATACTTCCTCTTCCAACCTCCGATGCTTGAGTCCCATATGTGGGTAATCTCGTGACATGCGTCCACTCCCAAACGAACGATCCAAATCAAATCTCGCTAATTCGGGGTTTCTGGTGTCGAGTGACTCTCCTCACGTCCTCAATACCCCTGATATCATGAACACTGATATCTCGATACCTGTCGGGACTCCTGCCTGGCGTGAGAAGGGTTAAACCCCATGCACCTCCTGTCCGATCCAACGACTGGCAGGATTTTTGAGTGAGATCCAACGGCTCACAATCTCCCATTTTGTATTCTTGCTCTTGATGCTCCCTGGACGTGGAAACCAATGGTCCAGATCACTTCCTCCTGTCGATCTGACGGCTACTATGCTCCCTCCTGAGCTTGCCGCACTTTCTTCCCAACCTTGGGATAATTTCCAATTCCTTAAAGGCCTCAACCTTTGCCCTCTTTCTCCTCTTGCGGCTCTTTGACTCTGAACCTTGCCGCGTGTATGAAAACGTTGTCCCTCCTGAGCTTTGGTTACTCAGAACACATTCAAAGTGTCCTGTAGCTCCTGCACTCCTTGCAGCTACGACTATGTGCATCGAAAGCACTCTCCCTCCTAAGATTTCCCTTTGTTTGCTCAAGCAACATCTTATTGAGTCTGCAGGGTGTTCAACAACCATGTGAAGATCCCTCAGTAGATTTATCCTTCAACCTACAGAACTCAAAAAGTTCTCTTCTCTTGTGCCTGTTTGCACACTGACTCAAATTCCCACCTGGCAGAGTATCTTCTCCTAGAAATTCCAGCAGTTCTGTTCTCCTGTGTACCTATTCACCCACTCAATGCCCACTCGGTAGAGCTCTCAGAATCCTCAGTGATTCTGGTCCTTCTTAAGAACTCACAGCAGAGTTCTCCCTCTATGCACTCCTTGCACCTGCTCAATGCCCACTTGGCAGAGCTTCACAGAACTCCTCAAAGCTTCTGTCTGCAAATGTGTCTCTCCTACATAGCCTTGCCTCCAAGGCATTCAGCAACCTTGAGGTCTTCCTCTCGAGCTATTGACTCTAGTTCCTATGCCGCAACACATCATTGTCTGAACCCGCAGTATTCAGAAATGCACCTCTATGCACGGCTATTAGAACCCGCAGCTTTTTTTCACACCCTCCTGGTGCGAAGCCTCAAAGACCTTCACCTGGAATCAAGAACTCCTACAAATGCACACCTACAGCATACAATGGAACACTCACAGACATTCATTCAACACACAGAATACATGCAGGAAAAACTGCTTCTGGTTATTTTAAATATGGAAAATGCATGTATTTACAAGGGTGTTCCTGAGCACGGCCTATAACAAGGTCTCGACTCCTTCTCTCTTCTCTCTACACGCAAATCCTCTTCTTCTATCCTTGTCGAATCTCTCTCAAAATGAGATCCGAAAATCTCTTTTACCTGAGGGGGCTCTCTGAGCTCTTCCCTCCAACCTACCTACCCTATTCAATTGCATTGAATGGGCTATCTAGTCTGCTATCAGATCTAGATATTAGCCTTACAAACATTTAAGGCCGATCCTAACTACAGCCTGTGCAAAGGCACGGCTTCCTGGCTCAATAGCCTAAGCAATTAAATTACATTCAATTCAGATTTAAATGAGGACTACGCCTCTCTTCATCTTGAATGTAGGCGCTCGACGTGGTTGGATGGATGGCTGGCTGACATGGAGAGATGCTCCTTCATCATACTCCTCAACCGCAACATTCATGAGATCCTGCTCATGAGATTCCCATCTCAGCTGTTGAAATCCTCCTGGATCCCAAATCAATCTCTGGAGTTGTTCATCTGCTTCGTCTCCTTGTGGCTGCTACTACTTCTGCACTGCTGCTATTGTTGCTACTTCTTTTCTGCTCAGCTGATCCTCGCTAGCAGTTTCTACTGACCTCAACATCAGCCTTCTAATCACCTCGATCACTTCGTCTAGCTGCTCCAGTGGCTGGTTCTGTTTTTGCAGTCTCCCTAGCTGCAAAAATTTTCTGCTCATGGGCAGATCACTGTGATCTCCCATGCCTTCTTCTTCATCAGCTTCCAACTTCACCTGTTGGATGTGCATGCTCTTCACTTTCACCCTTCTTTCTAGGGATTCTATATGTTCCCATAGATCAGCAAAACAAATGTTCTCTGCCCTTTCTTCTTCTACTGCTGAAAAATCCCATGTTGCAGTCTTTTCAGTCTCCTGGCTGAAAATATTGAGCCATTCCTCAGAATGCTCATCATCCCCTTCTGCTTCTTCTTCTGTCAGCTTCAGTGCTACAGCTTGCTTTCTTTTGGCTTCCTGACTGAAAGTGTTGAGCCATTCCTCAGAATGCTCATTCTCTTTTCCTTCTTTTTGGGCATCTTCAGATATGTGCTCCAATCCTTCTTCCATGACAGTCACAGCTAATTGTTCTTCTATTGTTGTTGCACCTACAACACAGACTTCTGCCTCCTCTGGGCTAAGTGGTAGGAATATCTCGATTCCCCCAATCATTAGAAGATCTCTCATATCTTCCTCCTCTATCAGCTACACATGCTGATCCAAATTCATCTCCGAGTTCATCTTCTCTGTCAGCTCCTCAGGCTGATTCTGACTCACTTCTAAGTCCATGAGACCCTCAGATAGTCTCATCTTCTCATCTCTGCCCACCTAGAAATCTGAGATGCTTCCGCTGCCCTCCTGGCAGTCTTCGAGATCCCGCAGCGACCTCATATCATTTCCCATCTAGCAATGTGAAATTCCCTGGCTGTCCTCCTGACAGTCTCTGAGATCCCGCAGCGATCTCATTTCGTTGCCCACCTGGAAAACTGGAATTTCTTCTCTGCCCTCCTGGCAGTTCTTGAGATCCTCAACTGATCCCAATTCATTCTCTTCATCACTGAGACCTCTCCCAGTCTCTGGCTCACACATATGAACCATTTCTTCTTCTGGTCCATTGAGGTTTTCAGCATACCTCAACCATCCTTTCACCAGCCTACGTTGTCTTCTAGCCATCAACTCCTTGACTGGCCATTTTACCTTCGGCTCCTTCATGGGCCATTCATATACCCATTTTGGCTTGGATTTCTGCTACATCTTCAGTTCAAGCTTGTCTATGTCTGCCCTTATTTCAGCGAGCTCTTTATCCATTTCTGCAATCTTTTCTTCTTTCCTCTTCCTCCCAGCATGCCTATGGTCTTCAGTAACCATGATATTGTCTCTGTCTACTTTCCTAGCAAACCTATTATTGTCACTCCGCACTAAGAGTGTTTCCAGCTTCATCCTATAGTCTCCCTGACTGTCTTCTTGATTGTTGCCTACCTGCAAACAATCCTTACAGAGTTTCAGTACTCTGCCTTCCTTTGCTTCTCCCTCCTGCCTGAAATATACAGACAAGAATCAAGCTTTGATACCACTTGATGACAGTGTATCAAAGTACTCTTTACCTCTTCTGCCTCCTCCTGTCTGAAATATACAGACAAGAATCAGGCTCTGATACCACTTGCTGCAGACGCGATCTCGCCCTCTACGTCTGCTCATAGGATCGTTCGTTTTCATTCATGAGCCAAATTAGCTCTTTCGATTCCCCGGCTCGAATCTCAGTTGACAACCCGATCCACAGGTCCTTAATTTTCCCGCACGGCTCTTCCACACTTAACCGTGATCTTCCCCGACTCAATATCGGGTTTCATAATTTCTTCTTTTCTGATGTCGAGAGTTCCTGTCCTCTCGAACTCCCGAACTCTAATTCACCGATGCGCTCCCTTGCTGCCTTAGCCCATCCTGGCTATGCCCCTAGTCCATGTGACTGCTTTTCATAAGACCGCAGCCTTATATTCTTTCAGGAATTTGGGCTTCCCAATGCCAAATTACATGGATGCTTTGTCCACGGGATCCTCGATTCTCCGATTCCCAATACGCTTTAACTTCCGCTAGCCTCTGGGCTAGACTCGTGGTCCACGTGACCTCCCTTTCATATGACCGCAGTTCTATATTCCGATCGGGATTTGAGGTTTCAAATGTCAAAGTGTATGGGGCCTCTCATCCTCCAGATCCCTGATCCTCCGATTCCCGACGCGCTCTTTACGCACTAGCTCTCCTGGCTAGGCTCCTAGTCCATGTGACTAGTCCTCATAAGACCGCAACCTTACCTCCTTTCGGGGTTTTGGACATCGCAATGCCGAAATTCATAAACCCCATGTCCACGGGACTCCCGATATCTCGATCCCCGATTCTCCGATGTGACTCTCCTATTGGTACCCTTCCTAGAATCTTCGATCGCTGCCACACATCCTCCTATGATGGATGGTCCTGATCGCATCTCGCGATCTCATGACTTCAAATGTCCTGGGCGCCTCGTCTCTAGGACTTGCGAAACGCCGAACTCTCACTTTCTTCAGATCTCTGACACATGTCCCAAGTGAATGGACAGTTCAAATCAATCCTCATTGTTTCGAGACTTGAAATGTCCCGACTTTCTCAACCTTGAGAACTCCTATATCCCGAGTGTCGATATCTGGATGTGATGTCAACTATGCCCACAACATAGAGCTCTCACCTTTTCACCTCTCATGAAATCGAAAGACTTCCTCTTCCAACCTCCGATGCTCGAGTCCCAGATGTGGGTAATCTCGTGACACGCTTCTTCTCCCAAACGAACGGTCCAGATCAAATCTCGCTAATTCGGGGCTTCTGGTGTCGAGTGACTCTCCTCACATCCTCAATACCCTCGATATCATGAACGCCGATATCCCGATACCTGTTGGGACTCCTGCCTAGCGTGAGAAGAGTTAAACCCCGTGCACCTCATGTCTGATCCAATGGCTGGCGGAATTTCTGAGTGAGATCCAACGGCTCACAATCTCCCCTTCTGTATGCTTGCTCTTGATGCTCCCTGGACATGGAAACCAACAGTCCAGATCTCTTCCTCCCGTCGAACTGACGGTTGCTGTTCTCCCTCCTGAGCTTGCGCACTTTCTTCCCAACCTTGGGAGAATTTCCAATTCCTCAAAGGCCTCAACCTTTGCCCTCTTTCTCCTCTTGTGGCTCTTCGACTCTGAAAATTGTCGCATGTATGAAAATGTTGTCCCTCCTGAGCTTTGGTTACTCAGAACGCATTCAAAGGGTCCTGTAGCTATTGCACTCCTTGCAGCTACGACTATGTGCACCAAAATCACTCGCCCTCCTAAGCTTGCCCTCTGTTTGCTCAAGCAACCTCTTGTTGAGTGTGCAGGGTGTTCAGCAACCGTTGAAGATCCCTCAATGGATTCTTCCTTCAACCTAAAGAACTCAAAGAGTTCTCTTCTCTTGTGCCTATCTACACACTGACTCAAATGCCCACCTGGTAGAGTATCTTCTCCCAAAACTTCTAGCAGTTTTGTCCTCCTGTGTACCTATGCACCCAATCAATGCCCACTCGGCAGAGCTCTCAGAATCCTTAGTGATTCTGGTCCTTCTTAAGAACTCACAGCAGATTTCTCCCTCTGTGCACTCCTTGCACCTACTCAATGCCCACCTGGCAGAGCTTCACAGAACTCCTCAGAGATTCTGTCTACAACTGTGTCTCTCCTACACAGCCTTGCCTCCAAGGTATTCAGCAACCTTGAGGTCTTCCTCTCGAGCTGTTGACTCCAGTTCCTGTGCCGCAGCACGTCATTGTCTGAACCCGCAGTATTCATAAATGCACCTCTGTGCACGACTATCAGAACCCGCGGCGTTCTGTCACACCCTCCTGGTGCGAAGCCTCAAAGACATTCACCTGAAATCAAGAACTCCTGCAAATGCACACCTACAACATACAATGGAACACTCACAAACATTCATTCAACACACAAAATACATGCAGGAAAAACTACTTCTGCTTATATTAAATATGGAAAATGCCTGTATTTACAAGGGTGTTCCTAAGCATGACTTGTAACAAGGTCTTGGATCCTTCTCTCTGCTCTCTACACGCAGATCCTCTTCTTCTATCCTCGTCGAATCTCTCTCAAAATGAGATCCAAAAATCTCTTTTACCTGAGGGGGCTCTTCGAGCTCTTCCCTCCAACCTACCTACCCTATTCAATTGCATTGAATGGGTTGTCTAGTCCGCAATCAGATATAGAGCTCAGCCTTATAAACATTTAAGGCCGATCCTAACTACAGCCTGCGCAAAGGCACGACTTCCTGGCTTAATAGCCTAAGCAATTAAATTACATTAAATTCAGATTTAAATGAGGATTGCGCCTCTCTTCATCTTGAATGCATGCGCTCAACATGGTTGGCTGACGTGGAGAGATGCTCCTGCATCATACTCCTCAACTGCAAAATTCATGAGCTCCTGCTCATAAGCTTCCCATCTCAGCTGTGGAAATCCTTTTGGATCCAAAATCATTCTCTAGAGCTGTTCATCTGCTCCGTCTCCTTGCGGCTGCTGTTGTTTTTGTGTTGTTGCTGCTGTTGTTGCTTATTTTCTGCACAACTGCTCCTCGCTGGTAGTTTCCGCTGACCTCAACATCAGCCTTCTGATCACCTCGATCACTTCATCCAGCTGCTCCAGTGGTTGGTCCTGTTTTTGCAGTCTCCCCAGCTGCAAAAATTTTCCGCTCATGGGCAGATCACTGTGATCTCCCATGCCTTCTTCTTCATCAGCTTCCAACTTCACCTCTTGGATGTGCATGCTCTGCACTTTCACCCTTCTTTCCAGGGCTTCTATCTGTTCCCACAGATCAACAAAACAAATGTTGTATGCCTCTTCTTCTTCTGCTGCTGCAAACTCCCATGTTGTAGTCTTTTCAGTCTCCTGGCTGAAAATATTGAGCCATTCCTCAGAATGCTCATCATCTCCTTCTACTTCTTCTGCTATCAGCTTTAGTGCTACAGCTTCCTTTCTTTCGGCTTCCTGGATGAAAGCGTTGAGCCATTCCTCAGAATGCTCATTCTCTTTTCCTTTTTTTTGGGTAGCTTCAGATATCTGCTCCAATCCTTCTTCCCTGACAGTCATAGTTGACTGTTCTTCTTCTGTTGTTGCACCTGCAACACAGACTTCTACCTCCTCTGGGCTAAGTGGTAGGAATATCTCGATTCCCCCAATCATCAAAATATCTCTCATATCTTCCTCCTCTGTCATCCGCACATGCTAATCCAAATTCATCTCCTAGCTCATCTGCTCTGTCAACTCCTCAGGATGATTCTGAGTCACTTCTGAGTCCATGAGACCCTAAAACAGTCTCATCTGCTCATCTCTTCCCACCTAGCAATCTGAGATGCTTTCGCTGCCCTCCTGGCAGTCTTTGAGATCCCGTAGCAACCTCATATCATTGCCCAGCTGGCAATGTGAAATTCCCTGGCTATCCTCCTGAGAGTCTCTGAGATCCCGCAACGATCTCATTTCATTGCCCACCTGGCAAACTGGAATTTCTTCTCTTCCCTCCTTGCAGTTCTTGAGATCCTTAGCTGATCCCAATTCATTCTCTTCATCAATGAGACCTCTCCCAGTCTCTGGCTCACACATCTAAACCATTTCTTCTTCTAGTCCATTGAGGTTTTCAGCATACCTCAACCATCCTTTCACCAACCTACGTTTTCTTCTATCCATCAACTCCTTGACTGGCCATTTTACCTTCGGCTCCTTCATGGGCCATTCATATACCCATCTCGGCTTGGCTTTCTGCTACATCTTCGGTTCAAGATTTTCTATGTCTGCCCTTATTTCAGCGATCTCTTTATCCATTTCTGCAATCTTTTTTGCTTTTCTCTTCCTCCCAGCATGCCTATGGTCTTTAGTAACCATGGTGTTGTCTCTATCTGCTTTCCTAGAAAACCTGTTGCTGTCACTCCACACTAAGAGTGTTTCCAGCTTCATCCTACAGTCTCCCTGACTATCTTCTTGATTGCTGCCTACCTGCAAACAATCCTTACAGAGTTTCAGTACTCTGCCTTCCTTTGCTTCTCCCTTCTACCTGAAATATACAGACAAGAATTAAGCTCTGATACCACTTGATGAAAGTGTATCAGAGTACTCTTTACCTCTTCTGCCTCCTCCTGTCTGAAATATACAGACAAGAATCAAGCTCTGATACCACTTGATGCAAACGCGATCTCGCCCTCAACATCCACTCACAGGATCGTTCATTTTCATTCATGAGCCGAATTAGCTCTTTCAATTCCCCATTTGGAATCTCAGTTGACAACCCGATCCACAGGTCCTTAATTTTCCCGCACGGCTCTTCCACACTTAACCGTGATCTTCCCCGACTCAATATCGGGTTTCGGAGTTTCTTCTTTTCTGATGTCGAGAGTTCCTATCCTCTTGAACTCCCGAAGTCCGATTTGACGATGCGCTCCCTTGCTACCTTAGCCCATCCTGGCTATGCCCCTAGTCCATGTGACTACTTTCCATAAGACCACAACCTTATATTCTTTCAGGAATTCAAGCTTCCCAATGCCAAATTGCATGGACGCTTTGTCCACGGGATCCCCGATTCTTCGATTCCCGATACGCTTTAACTTCCGCTAGCCTCCGGGCTAGACTCGTGGTCCACGCGACCTCCCTTTCATATGACTGTAGTCCTATATTCCGATCGGGATTCGGGGTTTTGAATGTCAAAGTGTATGGGGCCTCTCGTCCTCCGGATCCCCGATCCTCCGATTCCCGACGTGCTCTTTACGCACTAGCCCTCTTGGATAGGCTCCTAGTCCATGTGACTAGTCCTCATAAGACCGCAGCCTTACCTCCTTTCAGGGTTTCGGACATCACAATGCTGAAATTCATAAACCTCGTGTCCACAGGACTCCCGATATCCCGATCCTCGATTCTTCGATGTGACTCTCCTATCGGTACCCTTCCTGGAAGCTTCGATCGCTGCCACGCATCCTCCTATGATGGATGGTCTTGATCACCTCTCGTGATCTCACAACTTCAAATGTCCTGGGCACCTCGTCTCTAGGACTCGCGAAATGCCAAACTCCAACTTTCTTCAGATCTCTGACATGCGTCCCAAGTGAATGGACAGTTCAGATCAATCCTCGTTGTTTCGAGACTTGAAATGTCCCGACTTTCTCAACCTCGAGAACTTCGATATCCCGAGTGCCGATATCCCGATGTGACGTCAGCTAGGCCCACAACATAGAGCTATCGCCTTTTTGCCACTCGTGAAGTCGAAAGACTTCCTCTTCCAACCTCCGATGCTTGAGTCCTAGATGTGGGTAATCTCGTGACACGCGTCCGCTCCCAAACGAACGGTCCAAATGAAATCTCTATAATTCAGGGTTTCTGGTGTCGAGTGACTCTCCTCACGTCCTCGATACCCCTGATATCACGAATGCCAATATCCCGATACTTGTCGGGACTCCTGCCTGGCATGAGAAGGGTTAAACCCCGTGCACCTCCTGTCCGATCCAACGACTGGCGAGATTTCTGAGTGAGATCCAACGGCTCACAATCTCCCTTTCTGCATGCTTGCTCTTGATGCTCCCTGGACGTGGAAACCAACAGTCCATATCTCTTCCTCCCGTCGATCTGACGGGTGCTATGCTCCCTCCTAATCTTGCGCACTTTCTTCCCAACCTTGGGAGAATTTCCAATTCCTCAAAGGCCTCAACCTTTGCCCTCTTTCTCCTCTTGCGACTCTTCGACTCTGAACCTTGCCACACGTATGAAAACACTGTCCCTCCTGAGCTTTGGTTACTCAGAACGCATTCAAAGGGTCCTGTAGCTCCTGCACTCCTTACAGCTACGATTATGTGCACCGAAAGCACTCGCCCTCCTGAGCTTGCCCTCTATTTGCTCAAGCAACCTCTTGCTGAGTCTGCAGGGTGTTCAACAACCCTGTGAAGATCCCTCAGTGGATTGTTCCTTCAACCTACAGAACTCAAAGAGTTCTCTTCTGTTGTGCCTATCTGCACACTGACTCAAATGCCCACCTGGCAGAGTATCTTCTCCCAGAACTCCCAGCAGTTATGTCCTCCTGTGTACCTATGCACCCACTCAATGCCCACTCGACAGAGCTCTCAGAATCCTTAGTGATTATGGTCCTTCTTAAGAACTCATAGCAGATTTCTCCCTCTGTGCACTCCTTGCACCTGCTCAATGCCCACCTGGCAGAGCTTCATAGAACTCCTCATAGCTTATGTCTGCAACTATGTCTCTCCTACACAGCCTTGCCTCCAAGGTATTCAACAACCTTGAGGTCTTCCTCTCGAGCTGTTGACTCCAGTTCCTGTGCCGCAGCACGTCCTTGTCTGAACCCACAGTATTCAGAAATGCACCTCTGTGCATGGCTATTAGAACCCGTAGCATTCTGTCACACCCTCCTGGTGCGAAGCCTTAAAGACCTTCACCTAAAATCAAGAACTCCTGCAAATGCACACCTACAACATACAATGGAAGAATCATAGTCATTCATTCAACACACAGAATACATGTAGGAAAAACTGCTTCTGGTTATATTAAATATGAAAAATTCCTATATTTACAAGGGTGTTCCTGAGCACGGCCTGTAACAAGGTCTTGGTTCCTTCTCTCTACTCTCTACACGCAGATCCTCTTCTTCTATCCTCACCGACTCTCTCTCAAAATGAGATCCGAAAATCTCTTTTACCTGAGGGGGCTCTTCGAGCTCTTCCCTCCAACCTACCTACCCTATTCAATTGCATTGAATGGGTTGTCTAGTCTGCTATCGAATCTAGATCTCAGCCTTACAAACATTTAAGGCCGATCCTAACTACAGCCCGCGCAAAGGCACGACTTCCCGGCTCAACAGCCTAAGCAATTAAATTACATTCAATTCAGATTTAAATGAGGACTGTGCCTCTCTTCATCTTGAATGCACGCGCTCGATGTGGCTGGCTGGCTGGCTGGCTGACGTGGAGAGATGCTCCTGCATTAATGTATGATGCGCTACGTCTCTTGGAGGCTTGTTTCTTTCTTTATAGTGGAATTTTCTTGGTGAATTAGGGTTTCATCTTGTTAATGCTTCAACTAGGTAAGGATTTCATGTTTATTGCTCTATTTTCTTGTTTGTAAGGTTAATGTGATGATTTATTGGATAATATAAGGGAATAAAATCCCATCCAAGTTCGTTGTAATTGTTTGAAATAATTTTGGGTGCAAATGATACTAGTAGGAGTAAAAGGGCTTACACTCTCCTAGGTTTTCCTTGTTGGTTAGGGTTTTCCATGGGGAGTAAAAGGGATTACAACCCCAAGGAAGTAATCCAACTTGTTTAATAAAGAGACTCCATTTTTCCAATAGAAAGACACTAATCTTTATGCATTGGAGAAATAAATTATTGCATTGGTAATCGTAAAAAGTTGAGATATTGAGATCGTCTAAGTTGGAATATTTTATGTATTCTAAGCTTGCTAAGGCCACAAAGGCGTTTTGTTTCTCCAAGTATTTCTTTATGCTGTTAAAAATTTAATATACATCCATTAGGGCTGTAGAAAACCCTAAACAACTTTCTAAACAACTCTCTTTTCGACCGTCAAAAGTTGTTAATATTTCCCCCTACAATCTATTGTCCTAGCACAATTTTTGGGTGGACTACTTGCAATTTTTGGTGGCTGATTTTTCTTCCGTAAAAACTTGTTTGCTACATCCATAAGGATAATGAAATATCTCAGCAACACTTGTTCCTTACAACCTTTTTCCTGCTAAAGTCTCTTGCTTATATACTAGAGTTATACTAGTGTTTAGCTAGCCTATCTCTTGCATCATTTGGTATACTTTTAGCATTTTTTTAGCAGCTCTAAGAACTATTTACTTGCTGATATATATATTTTTTTTATTACTACAAATAGGGACAACAAGATTAAATTTATTTTCCACCTAACATTTATCTCGTTCAATTGGATTTTCTTGTGTCTCGGGAAGGTACAAACACTTTCTGCAGGTACTCAAAAACTTGAAAACCTTAAACCACTTCCGAGACATGTCATCAAAGGATTCTTCCACTTAGAAATTTGACCTATAGGAGAATTCATATCATCATTTCACTTTCCATCTCATTTCCCCCTAGGGTCACTTGGGATTCCCCCCTTGAGGTAATCACTTCACCTCTAAAGTTACGAGAATACCTATATGAGATGGCAGTGGGTAGGTGTTCTCTTAGTTGTCACAATATTATGGTTTGGGTTGGGCTTTACCCAACCTACAACTTTTGCGATAGCATTTTGGTGTCATTTTAGAGGAGTATTTTGAATCCTCCTTCATTCCCTAAGGACACTTTGGAAAGATACCATCCCAAAGCCTTCACCCCTGGATTTACTGGTGACTCCACGTGAAGGACATTACCCTTCCACCCTTGATGAATTTTTCTTGAATCTTATATGGCGACTCCACCTTCCCAAGAACCCACATCTCCCTTTTCCCCCTTTCATCTTTTGGTGAGCCTTGACCTCATATGACGACTCCATTGAGGTACCTTTTCGGTCAATGGAATTATGGCACTTTGGGATGAACCCTCATCCATAACTTGTCATGCCTCGAGGAGGGAAATTTTACAGATGGAAAAGGAAAAGGTTGCTAATAAAGTTGCAAAAGAATTGATGAATCATGTGAAATAGTTATTTCAAAAATCTTTCGAAGAACTATCCCTTGAAGATGAAGAAGTGTTTAAAGGACAAATATATGAAGAAAGTTACCAAGAAGATCCTAATGAATTTTCTCATGTTGAAGATCCAGACGAGACATTTGATGAAGATGAAGTGTGCATATATTCCCTTCCACTTGATCAAGACATCCATATGTCTTCTCCTCCTACGCATCAAGAAGAGAACATGATGATTCATGACCCTTTTGAAGACCTTGATGATGCTTTCTTCCATGAATTTGGAAGTGAAGAAGTATTATACGAGACCTTGGATGTGACATGTCCTTTTGAAAAAAGGAAAACAAAGCACTATGTTTTGAGGGACAAGCCCCTCATGATGAAGAGGCAATGTAGGCGCATGTCCATAAAGAGAAAGAAGAATTTTGATGAATCACAACATGTTGAGACATCGTTATATTTTCTCCCGCTTGATGTAGGTGAGTTTTTCCATCCTTGCTTTCCTCTTGCGCATGAATTTGAAAAAGAAAATAGTCTCAATGATGAAGAATCTAAAGATCCACTTGAATCCTCCCTAACCTCTGCACACGAAGATAAAGAGATGGTTATTTTTAGTCATATTGATGGTTTTATGAGAGAACCCTTGGATTTGGTTGATGAGCATATAGACAACTTCATATAAACTGGCAGACGTAGATGGGATTTTGGTTGTCTCATTTTTTATGGAGACCCCATTTACGACATTGAAGGTGGCTCTCATGTGAAAAGGATTGAGTTTACATCTCCAAGAAAATGGTCCTCACTTATGTATGATTCATATGTTTGGAAACCTGGTGTTGACATTATTACATATTTATTTCATCCATTCAAGGATGACCTGTCGCAGCGTTTTCAGGGTGATTTTTAGTCATCCCTTGGGAGTTGTAATGAAAATACTTTTGGAGGTGCATACTTATTCTTTGAATACTTTCATCCACCTTCATCCTCGCCTTTAGATAAATGCCAGGATGTGGCCATCCTAGAGGAATAAAAGGCTCACTCTAAAAAGAAAAAGTATTTTCATCTTGGGGATTTTTACGAGGTTTCACATGAAAAGAGGCAACATTTTTCTATACCCAAGCTTGTCCCTTACCTCATTCATTCTTCTCAAGGAAATCATGAGGTCTTCTTGGGATATCTCATGTCCTCTCAATATTCAATAAGAAATGATCATGCTAATGGGGATGAATATGATCCAACATCTACATATGGTAGCCCTCTTCAGAGATGGATTGATTAGGCTTGTGGTTACACTTTTAGGCAGGATGATCAGGCTGATGGTTTCTATTTCTAGTAAGATTTCCTCCCTCCCACCCATCTCCATTCATTTCATTTCATGACTGATTATACGTCTATTTATACTCATGATCATTATGTGCTCAACTTATCCTTGATGTATTTCATGATTAAGAATAGGGATAGATACCTTGATGAAATGATGAACAAATGGTTGCATTGGTTGTATGACTTCACCTGACATGACGTATCACCTGATATGCAGGGCCCTAAGGACCCAGGTAAGTAGTTAGGTCATCTTTCTTTCCTTCCATTCACATATTGATTTCTCATGATAGTTTAGCTTCATTTCATATTTCATTCTACTCTACTTGCATATTGATTTCATCCTTAGATTAGAAATTTTTGAAAAAATGCTAAAATTTTATTTTCTAGAGTAGTTTTCATTTTTTGTTTTGATATATATGGACGAAGGATGATAGAACCACCCTATATTTTATAGTTTTATGTTTCATTGTAGGAACATGTGCACCAAGATATGTTGCGGTTCTCATGCACTCAATGGAGAGCACATGTCCCTGAGTAGGAGCAAGATGTTATCCCATACTCCTAGGGATAACTAAGGAGATGATGTATCGAGGCCCTCAGGTTGCAGACATGGAGTACTGAGAGACATATTGACCAACAGTTTCCACTTGCACAGACAAAGACCCACCTCGCCAACACAACTCCAGGTTCATCACGATGGTATCCACCACATTAGATGGCTTTTGGAAGACATTGGGTCTTTCTCCATGGGGTACAATTCATGTATTATGGTGAGTTTCATTTAAATATTTGAGGCATTTGTGTTTTTTGCATCTATTACTACTTTTGATTATGTAACGTTTTCTTGGACATTATGCTCTTTTCCCTGTTTCACTTTGGTGGTTGACATTGCAACTTAGTAAGTGAGTCACCCTTAGGGATAGGTTTACTACTGGGAGATCCTCTTGATGAGTCATCATGTCATTCCCGACCATACTTGTCGCTTTCCACACTTCATCCCTGCATCTCCTTACCTTTGGGATTTTTGGGTGTACTGACCCAAGAAGGGGTTGTCCTTCATTTCATGGGAAGAAGGGGTTGAAGGCCCAAAGGCTTGTACATGGAAAAGGATAAAATACAATCATTAAACTTATAGATGATCACCTAGGGATCCCAAGGAAAATTAAATGTATCTCATAATAAATTGATGGGACCCATGAAAAAAAACTAATAAAAAAATGCCAACCAAGGTGGAGCATGTGTGGGCATTGTTTTTAATGTTTAGGTAGAATCCCCACACATGTTTTCAACTTGGGGAAGCATGATGGGACTAGGGTAGAGTCAATGTGGGCACAATTTTTCATTCTTAGGTAGAAGTCCCACCTTGGCTTCAACCTGGAAACATTTTAAAAGAACAAAATTAAATAAATGGGCTTGGAAAAAGGTTGCATTGAAAATGAAGGTGCAACACACCCTCTACAAAGGCACCCATAAATGATATACTTAAACCCCTTGTATGTCATGAACCCCATGACAAAAATTATTCCCCCATCCATGAAACCTCATCCACGGGACTTAGAAAGAGTTCCCCTCGGGAAACACCCCTAAACTTGAGGTACAATTCACCCAATAGGTCATATTTTCAACCCTCCCATACCTAAACTTAGCAAATTGCATAGGGTATTTGAGAAATTGCTTATTTTGATGAGGTGGTTTGGATGTCATGCTTAGATGGCTCTTTTGTTTATTTTTTTTACTCATAATGATGCATTTGACTTGATATCCTTGGAGTGCATATTCATTTGTCATTGCAGGACCTAGTCAGTGGACAGTTTTGGAAGAACAAGCCTAGCTTGGGATTCCTTGGGGATTGAATCCCATAGGTTGGATGCCAAGGGCCCACACTCCAAATGATGATGAAATGCCTTTGGAGTCCTAGAGTACACCTTGGATTATCTTACCCAAGTTATACATGCTAAACGACTTGCTTGAAAGGGACAAAATGTCACCTTTTGAGGGCTCGACATCACTCCAGGGATAGGGTTTGGTGGTGATGATGGAAACTTGGCATGTTTTGAAGGAAGGGGCCCATGCATCATGGAAGAAAGGATTTGGTTGAAAACTATTGGCCTTTGGAGGCCTAGCACTCCCTTCTCCAACTCAACAACTTGACCAAAAGTGTCAAACATTGCCCAAAAGAAGGGTGGCGTCATGTTTCTAGGTCTTCTCTTATATGCAAAACATGAATTAAATAATATTAATTTTGTAAAGAGTAAATATAAGGGTTTTTGACCCCTTATATTGTGTTTTACCCTAAGTTTTATGGACAAACATGTTTTAGAACATTTTGTATAAATAGAGATCAACTCTATTTCATTTTGACACAACTCTCCCATCTTGGAGAGGATATTTGGCTGAATTTTGTGCCCTACCTAGGAAACTCTCTTTATTTCTCTTGGTTACATTATCTTGTGATGGTTTATATTTTATTTGGATGGTTAGACTATGCTCTAGCTCTCTTGGAGGCTTGTTTCTTTCTTTATAGTGGAATTTGCTTGGTGAATTAGGGTTTCATCTTGTTAATGCTTCAACTAGGTAAGGATTTCATGTTTATTTCTCTCTTTAATTGGTTGTATGCTTAATGTGATGATTTATTGGGGAGTATAAGGGAATACAACCCCTTCCAAATCCATTGTAATTGTTTGAAATAGTTTTGGGTGCAACGGATACTAGGAGTAAAAGGGCTTGCACCCTCCTAGGTATCCCTTGGTTGTTAGGGTTTTTCGTGGGGAGTAAAAGGCCTTAAAAACCCAAGGAAGTAACTCATCCAACTTGTTTAATCAAGAGACTTAATTTTACCAATAGAAACACACTAATATTCATGCATTGGAGAATATTGCATTGGTAATCGTAAAAAGTTGATATATTGAGATCGTGTAAGTTGGAATATTTTCTATGTGTTCTAAGCTTGGTAAGGCCACAAAGGCATTTTATTTTTCAAATTAGTTCTTGATGACATTACAAATTTAATCTACAGCCATTAGGGCTACAGAAAACCATAAACAACTTTCTAAACAACTCTCTTTTCAACCGTCAAAAGTTGTTAATATTTCCCCCCTACAATCTACTAGTCCAAGTGCACTTTTTGGGTGGATTACTTGCAATTTTTGGTGGTTGATTTTTCTGTTGTAACAACTTTTTTTCTACATCCATAAGGATAATAAAATATCTCTACAACACGTGTTCCTTGCAACCTTGTTTCATTGCTAAAGTCTCTTGCTTCTATACTAGAGTTATACTATTGTTTAGCTAACCTATCTCTTGCATCATTTGGTAGAATTTTAACACTTTTTTAGCAGCTCTAACAACTATTTACTTGATGATATATATTTTTGTTGACTGCTTCAAATAGGGACAACAATCTTGACTTTATTTTCCACCTAACATATAGCTCGTATAGTTGGCTTTTCTTGTATCTCGGGAAGGTACAAACACTTTTCACAGGTACTCAAAGACTTGGAAACCTTAAACCACTTCCTAGACGTGTCATCAAAGCCTTATTCTAGTTAGAAATTTGACCTATAGGGAATTCATCTCATCTCATTCCCCGCTAGGGTCACTTGGGATTCCCCCCTTGAGGTAATCACTTCACCTCTAAAGTGATGGGAATACCTATTTGAGGTGAAAGTGGATAGGTGTTCTCTTAGTTGTTGCCATGTTTTAGTTTGGGTCGGGACTTGTGTGATAACATAAGCGACCCAGAAAAAAAAGTTATATTGAAAATTCCAAGATGACTTGCTTGAAAAGGCCAAATAACTGAGATCTATGCTCTGATACCAAATGATATGATCCAACACCTTAAAAACGATAAAAAAATCAATGAATATAATCCACTTCGAGGTGGAAACCTCCTTTTACTATATATCCAATTCATAATACAATATGAAATGAGATAAAATGATCCTAAGAGTAGGTCTCCTTGGTGTGTGTGTGTGTGTGTGTGTGTGTGTGTGTGTGTGTAAGACAAATCGTACAATTATAATGAAAGGGTACAATGAAAGGTTCTAGCTGACCTACTAATATAACACTATAAATGTAATAACTCGATATCTAGGGTCTTATAAGGGGTTTTATGCTTAACATGGGGCTTTTTCTAGGGCTTAACAAGTTCTTACTAAAAATTGATTTTTTTTCTATATCTATCTTTTCTCTAAGAAATCCCCTACATTCAATATGTAATTCATTAACAATAATATATTTGGTATTTTTCAAATCATCATTATATTAGTGTGTAATAAAATGATTTTCATAAAAACTAATATTTATAGTACTAAAAGTGATGTGATAAACACCCCTTTGAAGAGTACATGCTAACCCATAATTACATTAAAATAACATCCCCCTACCTACTTATGCAATTAGTGCATGAGTTCTAACTTGCATAATCTTAGATACTTACCTATGCGGGTAGTGTATGAGATCTAGCTCCTACATCTAGCTTATCATGATTTTAGTTGAACATTTAATACCCATAGAATTCAAAATTGAGAATTTATAAGATCACAGTTCCACATTTTATGCTACAATAGATGTGAAGATTGCTAAGAATAAGAACCATAAAGAACATTTGAATAAACAATATAGAGTTTAAATTTGTAAAAGAAGAGAAAATGATATATATCCTAATGTGTGTAGAATATGCATGTATTAAAGTGTTTGAAATTAGTTTTTCCAACAACCACACTTCCTTTAAAACATTTCACTTTGAACACTTTTCTTTAAACATTCAATATATCAACTTCTCAACACAACAGTCCTCAATTGGAAAATCCATAAGTCCCTCCTTTCATTTTAGATATCCTATAACAAATTTATACAACTTATTCAATACAATATTCATGGATATAAATGAATTTCAATTCAATGAGTCCAAGGGATGAGCGCAACTGGTTKTCACCAATGATGCTAGGCATTTGGCTAGTTTCATGCTAGTAGGTGCCCAATTTGAATCCCCCTAGGTGAGGTGCATTATTCTATGCTAACAAGATTACTAGAGATGCCATCCACAAATGTGGGAAGATTCCCTTGGRTTTCCTATGAGGTCCTTGGATAAAAAGTGTATTTCAATTCAATACATAAAAATAAGCAAGAAAGGAGAAGATAATAATACATAATGAAGTTTCACAAAAAAAAAAAATGCTATGAGAGAGAAAAGGTAATTAAATTTAAAAATAAGAATAAATMTTCTCAATAAAACTCAAATCTCATCGATGAAAAAATGGATTTATTAAGAATGAATCTTGCATTGAAATAAAAAAGAACAAACATATTACATAAAGCATTACATAGAAAAAATATATTTACTAGTAAATGGATCACCTACAATAAAACAAATCAAAGAGTAGAGTAGTGTGTGCACTTGTAAAAATACCATTTCCAATGCAACTCTTAAGTGCAGTCCCTAATTTCTCTATTGACGTTCTTATATATATAATCCAATTCCAACATAAAAATAAGAGAAAGAAAAGCAAACGATGCAACACCACTTTCACATGAGAACTTCTTTTGGTAAGATTGAATTCACACCTCTTTCATGAAACTATACAACATCTATATATTTATATTGACATTATTTCTCTTGATAGACTAGTGTCAATAATAGCCATGTTCCAATCATCCAGAGTCTTCATATTAGAGTTCCAATGATTGTCAATGATAGTCATGTTCTAATCATCCAAAGTCTTCCTTCATATTAGAGTTCCAATGAGTTGTGGGTTCACCAAAGTGGGCCTCAACCATCTCTCAACAACCACACAAACTTGTTTGTTATTCTTTTCAATGCCCAACAATTCAAGGAGATGCAATGTTGGATGCAAATGTGTAGAAGATAAACCTAATTAGAAGTTCTTTGTTTAGCCAATTTTCTGATCTTTGTTGTCCTAACTTATTATAACCTACCAACAATGTTGATGCCAAATAAAAATTCCCATGTATTCACAATGAAAGAACATAACAATAGTAATATCTAACAATAACGACTTGGTTACTTCAAATCACTTTGAATCGACTAAGTATTGTTCTTTCAATGTGGGGTGAGCATAATAATATCCTAATCCCTAGGTATTTTTTATTATTAGAATTTCTAAATGATTTTATTTATCTTCTTAAAAGAGTGCTTCTTACTAAGAAATAATATTATTTTCTATATCTATCTTTTCTCTAAGAAATTTCCTACATTCCATATGTAATTTTGTAACAACCTTAATTAATTAATTAATTATCATGATTAAATATTTGTTTAATTAATATTAGTTTAATGAATTATTAATTTTTATTATGAAGACTTAGTTAATAATGCAATTGTATTGGTAGATGGACCAATTTATGGAAGGGGGGATAAGGTGGTTGAGACTTAATGGGGGATAAGGTGGTTGAGACTTAATGGGGGGATAAGGCAGTGAATAATGAGGAAAGGAGGATAAGGCAAGGGGAAAACACTCGGGAAAGGGGGTCTTCTTTTGTTTTGGGGTAATATTTTCATATTAGAGAAGGAGAAGGTGAAGAGAGGGAGTTTTGGGGGGACTGGATCTGTATTTCTGGATTTACTGGGAGCTTGCTTGAGAACTTTCACATGGGGCACCTGTTGCTAGGAATTTTGGGCTCGAGGGCCAGGAAACCGTAAGGAATCCTGGAGCTAGGGAGCCGGATAGGTTGTTCCTAGCTGGCTGGAAGGTTAGTCAGTTTTGGGCAAAGTTGGAGAACAACATCAATTGAGGTATTTATTATCATTATTATTGTTGTTCATTATTGTTATATTGTTCATTTTTATTATGTTGCATATGTTATTCATTATCATGTTGCTCATTTTTATATTATGTTGAATAGTGAGTTTTTATTATGCTAAATAAAGAACAGAAAATAAATTATGATAGCAAATTCTATATTTAAATTTATGTTTTTAAGGTTCTTGGTATTTTTCAAATCATCACTATATTAGTGTGTAATAAAATGGTTTTCTATAAAAACTAATACTTATAGTACTAAAGGGATGTGATAGTCACCCCTTTGAAGAGTACATGCTAACCCATAATTACATTAAAATAACATCCCCCTACCTACTTATGTAATTAGTGCATCATATCTAAGTTACATCATCTTAGCTACCCACCTATGTGGGTAGTGTATGAGATCTAGCTCCTATATCTAGCATATCATGATTTTAGTTGAACATTGAATATCGATAGAATCTAAAATTGAATTTTTATAAGATCACAGTTCCACATTTTATGTTACACGTAGATGTGAAGATTGCTAAGAATAAGAACTTAAAAAACATTTGAGTAGAAAATATAGAGTTTAGGTTTGCGAAAGAAGAGAAAATTATGTATATCCTAATGTGTGTAGAATATGCATGTATTCAAGTGTTTGAAATTAGTTTTTCCAACAACCACACTTCCTTTAAAACATTTCACTTTCAACACTTTTCTTTAAACATTCAATATATAAACTTCTCAACACAACAATGCTAAACTTTCCATCAATTGGAAGATTCATAAGTCTCTCCTTTGATTTTAAATATCCCCAATAACATGTCCAACAACAACAGGACAATAGTTTCCACCACTACCATTTTTCAATCATGGTAAAAGATACAATGCCCTCTTGATTGGGAGATTCACATGATGATTTTGACATACATTTAAAAGTTCCATGATTAAAAAACTAGAAAATCCATCCTCATATATAGGTAAATTTCTTTATGCATTGACAATTGGATTCACTATATACCTAAAGCAATAATCCCGTCATCATGCAAGCTTATTTTTATTCATGATTGGTGCCTTGGTAAGACTGGGAAAGGATTCTTCTTCAAGTGAATGGTCACCTAACCTAACACTAGGTTGTGATCCAATGGTAAGATGAGATCTATTGATATGTAAATGTCTTAGGTTCAATCATTCCCCACCATTCACCCACAAGAAAAAATAATTTCAAACACCTATTTTCTATGTTTCACTAGAAGCAAAGAAGTCAAACTTAAACTCAGCGAGGCCTTTGACTCAAAACTCATCTTCAACTTAGAGTTGTCTCGAATGTTAAAAAAATGTAAAATCCTCAAATTTTAACACATATAGAGACATGTGTGTTCATCCACACACATCAATCTAAATACAAACACTTAGACATAAAAATTGCAAGTTGCAAGTTTGTTTTTTTATATTGCATGCAAATTCAGTCATAAGAACAAGTTAGGAAGGGCACCTATATATCCAAGGGTGGATTATACTTGAAAATATGGATTAATAGAGAAGGCTTCTCCAAAATGGACTTGATCAAAGTAAATTGATTACAAGAGAGGGGAAACCTTACTTACACAAAAGGAGGAGCATAGATATAATGTGTGGCCCAAGTTACCTTTATGGGTAATTATGCTCTTATTTAGATAATTAATTCTAAAAACACTAAAACATATTTTGTGACATCACCACCCATCACTCCCAACCTCACGAAGGGTAACCATAAATAGGAATTTCAAATTTCATCCATTAGAGACAATTTCCCCCAATATACCAACAAAGAGAACCTACCTAGAATGACCATAATGAAAATAAATGCATGCATAGTACAATTTAAAAGAATGCAATGGTGGAATAACTATCATATAATATTAGAATTTCATGACAACCAAATTCCCATGAATAGAATAAAAAGTAAACACACATAGCATGCAAAAAATATAAATTTTTTATAACAAAAATTAACAACAGTTCCTCATATTCATAAACAACAAAAGGAGACTTATCTTTCAGTAGAAGTTTTTCCAAGAAACTAGATATGTGAGAGAAATTTCCACCCAATCATAGGCATTTAGTGTAGATATGATCCCCAATTCAAGTTGGGCTATGAGGCCACCAAGGCGAAGGAACCAAACTACATGTTTCTATCTCTCTCAACCAAACCCATCTACTCTCATTCTCAACAAATCTACTCACCACAAAAAATTACATGAATATAATTTAGAATTCAATAGCCAATGAACTCTCTTCCATTGCACCAAACAATACAAGGAATATTGTCTCTTTCTCTAGTCAATAGTCCCTCAAAGATATTCTTCCATCTTGTGCACTTCAATGTGGACAAAAAGAGCCCAATATGTTGTATGCTTCCTAAGAATTTCCTACAAAAATAACACTTGGCTCTCAAGCATCGAAAGAGTAGATAATGAATAATGGGAGATGAATTCCTATCTTTCCTATCCTTTATGCTCACCTATATTCCATCCCAAGTCTATAATTTTCCTCTTTCTAGTGCTAAATTTGGTTATTTTCAAATTGGTAAAAAGTTGGCAATGAAGAACACAACCTCAACTATGTAGTGCATGTGAGAGTGTTAGAATGAAAGCTATAGTGAAAAATAATGAGAGAATTGGTGGAAGTGATGGCTAACCATATTTCTATTTCAAGAAATGTAGGAATCTTACACTTCCTGTGATTATTGTGCCGAGCCCATGTTTCCATAACTACGTGAAATTTTTTTCCCACCAACCTCTTACATGCATCCATTGATTGGTTGATAAGTCAAAAGAAATGTGCATGCTAAAAATAAATGGTTTCTAATATTGAAACTTGGAAATATAGGATTTATTTCCCTATAGGCCCCCTTTCTTCTTCCCTTCTAGTGGAATCATAGGCCCTGTCATGCTCTACTCAACCATCTTGGATTGTTTTATATTATATTCCAGCTTTAATATTTACATAACTTGAGTTCAACGTGGAAATCCTACTACATGGTGTATGTGTGTGTGTGTGTGTGTGTATGAATACATCATACATGCCTAGTGATTCACTAGTCAAACCTTGGCCTTGAGATCCTCACTACGAATCCATACTAGGACCTTGGCCAGGTGTTGACTAGTGTATTACATATTTTAGGCCTTATTTAACATAAACTTAGAATGTACGTACATACGAATCATCTCATAAACAATTTTTTTTATAGATAAAATCTTTGTGTTTAGTTACACAACATGTTCTCCCCTTTTAGAAGCTTTTTCCACAAAGCTTGATGATAAATAAGTACTCCCCCATGTGACTTATTGTTCTTGTTTCACCTCTGATATGAACCTAATTGAAAGACGAAATCTTGAGTAATGATTTTTATTTATCAATTTGACAAGGTCAACCATTGTTGTTGGATGAAAATAATCAAATAAGTTATGTGGAACATTTTCCAACATTTCTTCGAACATATCAACAACACACATGGAAAAATGAAATACATGTGCCAAATTAAGTAGAATGAAACACTTGAATATCTTCAAGAACCAACATGAAAGACTTGTCTTGGATAAGGAATATCAAAGAAACTATGAAATAAATCACCTTCATTTACTAGCTATTCTTAATTTTTTCCCAAACATATCATGAAAAAGCATGTGCCAAGATGATTGAGGGAAAAAAAACAACTCTTCTATTTATTTCCACTTGTTCATGATTATTCTCAACAATTTTAGTTTACACTTTATTCTCAATGTCAATGAGGTCGGTTATCGCACAGTTTGTAGCAAGGATAAAAGGCTATAAGTTGGAGAGTCAAACCGGCGTAACAGGAATCAATCCCACCCAATGTCACCACAATGGGATGGTTCTTTCTATTTAGGGTGGTAAGGACTAGGGGAGTTGTCCCCGGTGACCTGGGGTTTTGAGAAGGCAAAGGATTACAGGATAAAGTAGTTATTCCCCCCCTCACAAGTCACCACTATGCAGATAGTCCTAGCCAAAGGCCAATAATAAAGTAAAACCCCCCAAATATATACACCTACATGAGACAAAGCAACAATGAAACTGATATATGCAAGCTAGCTCAATGGGTTAGTACTTCATACAAATCAACGACTATCTGATAAGCATATAAGCAATTTGACAATAAATATTGACGAAGTCAATGATTATAAAATAGTAATGAAAATTATATCACTTCTTCAATAAATGTTGGAATAATGTGGCATTCAATGTAACAAATCAATACTTCATTCAATTAATACCTTTAATCGCCATTCAATTGCTCATAAAGAAAAATGTTTAGCTGCACAAGGGTGTTAATATCAAGAGATGAATATGAGGTCTTTAGATTAGGTTCACTTCAACGCAAGAGGTCTTTAGATCAGTGCCTTAGGGTTAATGGAGTCAATAGTGAAGGACGCAAGAGCTAAAGGAGTCAAAGGTAAAAACAGGTAAGGACAAGAGGGAGAATATTTGAGTTGTTTCTAAGGCAAGGCCTCAAATTCAAAACCCTAGGGGAGAGAGGCTCACCTTGGTGTAGGAAAGATATACCTCGGTGCTCTCTCCTCCTTCCTTAACTCAATGGCAATCACAGCTAGCTGAAGATGAAGCATAAAACCAAGACAAGAAGGTTTGATGAAGCAGAGTGTTGCTACAACAAGGCTCTATCATCAAACCCTAAAAAAATCAGCCCAAAGTGTAGAAAACCTAGGCTTAAGGCGTCTCCTTCTTCTCAGCTTATAGATAGTATGACTAGCAATAAATGAAGAGAGAAAGAGAGTGTAGCAACGACTAGGCTCTCTCCTTCTTCAATCAATGGCTGAAAACTTTCTCTCAATGGGGACATGAGACAAGAACCTACTTGTGTGCTTGTCACCTAGGGTTTTATTCAGCAAAATTATAAACATATGCAAGAAATGAAACTACAACCATTCATTCAAGAAGTTTTGAAGAAAAAATACTTACATATCACCAAGAAAGAGCATTGAAAACCCTAGTTGTAACACCTTCCATTAAGAGAAAATCCAAACTATGTCAAAAAGATCCTCCTTCAACAAGTGTGCATCACTAAATCAACCAATAACCCAAGAGAGGGCACAAATTTCAGACCTCCTTATGGAGTGAGTAAGTTGTGATGAAAAAATGAAGGTGAAAATCCTTCATTTATACAGTTTCATGACCTAAATTTACATTTTAGGTCATGTAAAAGGCCAACATGGCCAAAATACTAAATCATACTATTTTTACATTAAAATGTTAAATCAAAACCCTAATCAAGCTAAAAAGAGACATAAATCCCCTCCAAAGGATATGTTAGCCCCTTTTAGGGCAAATGCAGCATACTAGAAAAAAATATTAGCCCTCATTGGGCTCCTCCATCATGCCACACGTGCCAACACTGTCCAGTATACCTCCCAAGACGTCCAATAGGTGGATGATGTCATGGTCATCATGGGTGATTTCCCAGGCCTTCCAAGGCCAATGTTTCACTGGAAGAGGGTCAATCCCCCTAGGTCAAGCTCTGCCAAAGTGCCTCTGGTGGAATGTCCTCTTCTTCTCTAGTGAAAATACCCTGATCCATCCTTGTCCCATCTCTCCCCCCTGATAGGGTCTCAGCATCCACCTGATGGGCTCTTCAGCCCCATGGAGGTCTGAACTGATCGTCTCCCCATCTGTATCGATCCAAAGGATACATGTCTATCGGGTATGGTCCTACACATCAAAATCTACGCCCTCCATGGGATCATCAATCACAGGGATCATAGCAACTTCAATCACATCTCATCATCAATATTATTAAACATGTGCATAAAATCCCTAACACATCAGTTAATAGCTCAAAGACGTTACACAAGCCTATAATACAAGTCTGGAGAAAAGGACAAGGCGTCTTATTGGGCTAGTGTCCACTGGAAAAGGGAAGTTCTCGGAAGAGACCTCATCCAAGCCATGTAAGTGGGTGATGTGGTCAAGGGAATTCCAAGCATCTGAATGCAATGAGGGCCAAGGATGCAAGAAATGTTACTTGTGGGTGCATTTGTTAGAAGGTGAGTTGTACCTGTCCTCGATGCATTCTTTCCAAGCCATTCTTGCCTTTTATTATTATTCTTTTCATTCTTTTATATTTTATTGTTTTTCCTTTTTTTTTTTTCAAGATCTAATCAAGGGACACTGCCCTAGCATGGTGACCAATGGTGGCAACGTTACCCACAAGTACTTTCACATAAATGAAAAGGTTGGCTCATTATGAGACCACCTTTCCCTTGGCCATGCAACCAAGAGTCACTGCCCTGGCATGGTAACCAGCTAGTGGAAATTTCATACTTCTAGGTATCCATGGACCTAATAGGCTGGCTCATGATGAGACCCCCTATCCTCTAGTTAGGTATTGTTTTATTATTTTTCCGGGTCCCTCTTGTTTCTTGTTGAGAAGCCTTTTATTGCTTTCTCGAGGATCCCTGGGCGAAGCATCTCGAGGTTTCATTTTTTAGGATTTTATCTTTTACCAGCTTGATTTTACCTTCTGGTCCTTTAGCCCCTTCTTCCCACGAGATAAGGTGTAGTCCTAAAAATAGGTCAACCCAGTTCCTGGACAAGTGGAATGGGACAAGTGAGCGAGAAACAAGATGCAACAATGGTGCTATGATGGGAGCGGACGATGGATTTTCATAAATCCCCCTAGTGGTAAACCAAAACCTACAGACAAAGGCTTGTTAGGGCACCCTGTCAATCCCCCCAAACATGGTCAAGTGGGCAAGTGTAAGATCCAAGCAGTTGTTAGAAATAAAAGGAATCATATGCATACATTCAATGGTTTTGATGATCAAAGTGACACATACCATGATACTTAGAATAATTACCTCATGGAGCAAGAACCTTCTCTGACACAGGACCAAGACAATGGTGATGGATGTTGTTGCTACTGACAAGATAAATATGTTGGAATAAAGAAAAGGTGGGCCCTCCAGGGCCATGCTAAAGTAAATCCTGCTCTCAGTACTCCATGTCTAGGACCTATGGGCCTCGAGACATGATCTCCTAGTTATCCCTAAAAGTGGGGGATAAAATCTGGCTCCAACTCGGGGACATGTGCTCACTGTAGAGCGCATGAGAACCTCAGCATCTCTAGAATAACCTGCTGACCTTCTCGATCTCAATAGAAGCATCAATAACAAAATTGGGGTGGTAATTCCACCCCAACATATCTATCTATCTATCTATCTATCTATCTATAGATATATATATATATATATATAGAGAGAGAGAGAGAGAGAGAGAGAGAGACTGAAATAAAACAATCAATAGTGTGAATGTGGAAACAAACTAACATGCAATGCAAATGGTATAACACACGAATGCAAAATTCCTACTTACTTGTACTTACATGTGAATTCAGGTTCCCCCACCTTGGTGGGGTTTGAGGAGGTGCCCCCTGATCGGTAATGGGCGCCTTCTTCCTTCCAAAGTGGAAAAATAGTAGGAGTCATCAACTGATTCTCTTCCAACCTTGAAAGGTCCGAGCCATGATTGAGTGCTTCCTTTGACATTAGTTGGCTCTCCCTTTCGGGTATCCCACATCCATACTACATCTCCTTCCTTGTGCTTCTTGATCTTGTACTTGGTTGTCCCTTGGATGACCCTAGTGTATTGTGCAAAGGGAGGAAGGTGGGATTATGTTGTAAATACTTCTTGCTGGGATGGATGAATCTATACATTGTCTTTTGGTCTTTTTAGTTTTTTCACAATCTTGTTTTCCTTGTCTTTGAATTCATCTAGGAGTTGTTGGTATTCTTCCTTTTTGGGCCATTTAATTTGATCAAAATCTTCTTATGTTGTGAAAGACATATCTTTAGGAGAATACTTATGAAGAGTTCATATGATCTCATCATGCATCTTGTCATTTTTGACAGGGCGATTAGCTTCTTGCACATGGGTTTCAGTTACTGGCTCATTTAGAAGCCGACCTATTATTCTATCTTTCAAAGGTAATTCTATAAAAGAAAGGTCCATATCAAGGGTGCCACCCAAAATTGATGCAAACTTTCTAGACAACAACATTCCCCCCACATCTGGTACGTCTACTATCACAATGTCAATGTGGATTACTTTCTTAGGGTACTCTTTAAGGCCAATTTCCACATTCTCAACTCCTCCATGTGTGGGTATGGCTTTAGACTCAAAGCCACACACATTCCTGTAAGGGCATGTAACTTTCAACCCTAATTTTTGCATGACTTTAAATGGAATTATGTTGGCACCTACCCCTGTATCCAACATGCAGTTGTTGAGGCTCTTGTTGTTCATTATTAAAGTCATGAAGAAGGGAGGATTTTCACCGTATTGGACCCTGAAGTGGTCGGCTTGCAACATGATAGGGGGGTCCATGGGTCCATCTGATCCTTGAAATAAATTGTCAAAACGCTCTTTAACAGATGGCACCTTAGTGACTTCTTTCAGGGGAATGGTTACATGCATCTTGGATAGTGCCCCTTCAAAGTCAAAGTTTAAGTCAACCCTTTCAGTCTTGGATGTTTTAGGAAGGAGCACATCCAAGGATGGGGGTTTTGTTTGTTCAGTTATAGGTTGGCTCAATTTCTTTCTTCCGTACACCTGGAACTCTTGTTTCTTCAAATTTTCTTTTGATTCCTGGTCTAGGTTGTTTATTATCGCCATTCTAGCTTTCCTGGTTGCTTCTCTTATGGCCTCTTGATGTTATTCAACCGTGATATTTATCTAAGGGACTTCCATGAGATGTCCTATATTGTTCACTTGTTGATGGCCATTATCATTGTAAGGAAATTCATGCTCCCAATGTGCTTCACTGCATTCTAGGCACCAAGGGTTTTCATCGACAACGTTTGTAGGGGATAAGATGTTTGGAACTTCTTGCTCATTATTTGGCTTATAAAATTGGTTCCCCTTTTGAAATTTCCCTTTGTACAGGACCCTGGGTGCTTGGCTTTGGGATATTTCCAAGTTGACGATCCTACTCATCATTTGTTCTTGATTCTTCATGATACCATCCATAGAGGCTTGCAACTTGGACATATTGGCGCAAAGATCTGAAGTAGTTTCGGCATTGTGGACTAACTTTGGTTTGGTGTCCATTTCCCCCCTTGGATTTGCGAAAGGTTCAATCTTATATGAGAGGAGGTTGCCCTCAATTCTAGTAGTGATATCTTAGGCTTCTTGAATTGATCGGGGGTTTTGTCCCTGAGAAGATACCCTAATTGGCCATTGAAAGACTTGGTGTAGATATGGACAAGGTAATCATCTTTTGGATGATGGCTAGCATAGATCTTTTGTAGAAAGGTCTCAAACCTAGTATGGAACTCCTAAATAGACTCATTTTCATGTTTCCAAAGGGTATTTAGTCGGGTAAGGAGCATTTTAGGGTCTTCTTTGATACTCCACCTTTTGAGAAAAAATTCTTCTAGTCTATCCATGGTTTTAATGCTACCATTAGGAAGGCTTAGGTACCAATTCCTTGAAGCATCATAGAGGGTAGCATAGAACAACTTTATGACTAAATATTCAGCATCATCACTAATGGGATGAAGCTGAAAAAATGCCCAAAAGATGCTCATGTGCTCTTCGGCATTGATTGCATCAGTACCGATAAATTTAGGCAACCACTTCTCATACTTGGGTGGAATTTTCCTAAGATAGCCTGGTATGGCTGACATGTCTAGTGGTTTGAAAAGAGTAGATGACCATTGTCAATCACCATTCAATTGCTCATAAAGAAAAACGTTTAGATGCACAAGGGTGTTAATATCAAGAGATGACGACTGCACTTTAGTTAATGGGGTTAGTGTAGTTAGGGTTTCATTCAAGATTTGAGAGTAGTTTTGATCAGGTTCACTTCAACGCAAGAGGTATTTAGATCAGTGCCTTAGGGTTAATGGAGTCAATAGTGAAGGATGCAAGAGCTAAAGGAGTCAAAGGTAAAAACGACTAAGGAAAAGAGGGAGAAGCTTTGAGGTGTTGCTAAGGGAAGGCATCAAAGTCAAAACCCTAGGGGAGAGAGGCTCACCTTGGTGTAGGAAAACTAGGCCTCGGTGCTCTCTCCTCCTTCCTTAACTCAATGGCAATCACAGCTAGCTGAAGATGAAGCATAAAACCAAGACAAGAAGGTTTGATGAAGCAGAGTGTTGCTACAGCAAGGCTCTATCAGCAAACCCTAGAAAAATCAACCCAAAGTGTAGAAAACCTAGGCTTAAGGCGTCTCCTTCTTCTCATCTTATAGACAGTATGACTAGAAATAAAGGAAGAGAGAAAGAGAGTGTAGCAATGGCTAGGCTCTCTCCTTCTTCAATAAATGGATGAAAACTTTCTCTCAATGGGGACATGAGACAAGGACCTACTTGTGTGCTTGTCACCTAGGGTTTTATTCAGCAAAATTATAAACATATGCAAGAAATGAAACTACAACCATTCATTCAAGAATTTTTGCAGAAAAAATACTTACATATCACCAAGAAAGAGCATTACAAACCCTAGTTGTAACACCTTCCATTAAGAGAAAATCCAAACTATGCCAAAAAGATCCTCCTTCAACAAGTGTGCATCACTAAATCAGCCAATAACCCAAGAGAGGGCACAAATTTCAGACCTCCTTAGGGAGTGAGTAAGTTGTGATGAAAAAATGAAGGCGAAAATCCATCATTTATACAGTTTCATGACCTAAATTTACATTTTAGGTCATGTAAAAGGCCGACATGGCCAAAATACTAAATCATACTGATTTTACATTAAAATGTTAAATCAAAACCCTAATCAAGTTGATAAGAGACATAAATCCCTCCAAAGGAGACGTTAGACCCTTTTAGGGAAAATGTAGCATCCTGGAGAAAAACGTTAGCCCTCATTGGGCTCCTCCATCATGCCACACATGCCAACACTTCCCAGTCTACCTCCCAAGATGTCCAATAGGATGGATGATTTCATGGTCATCATGGGTGATGTCCCAGGACTTCCAAGGCCAACGTTACACTGAAAGAGGGTCAATCCCCCTAGGTCAAGCTCTGCCAAAGTGCCTTTGGTGGAACGTCCTCTTCTTCTCTAGTGCAAAGCCCCTGATCCATCCTTGTCTTGTCTCTCCCCCCTGATGGGGTCTCAACATCCACCCGATGGGCTCTTCAACCCCATGGAGGTCTAAACTGATCATCTCCCCATGTGTACCACTCCAAATGGCACTTGTACGTCGGGCATGGTCATGCACATCAAAAGCTACGCCCTCCATGGGATCATCAATCACAGAGATCATAGAAATGGCAATCACATCTCATCATAAATATTATTAAACATGTGCATAAAATCCTTAATACATCAGTTAATAGCTCAAAGACGTTACAGAAGCCTACAATACAAGTCTAGAGAAAAGGACAAGGCATCCTATTAGGCTACTGTCCACTGGAAAAGGGAAGTTCCCAGAAAGAGACCTCATCCAAGCCATGTAAGTGGGTGATGTGGTCCGGGTAAGTCCAAGCATCTAGGTGCAATGAGGGCCAAGGATGCAAGAAATTTTACCCATGGGTGCCTTTGTTAGAAGGCGAGCTATACCTGTTTTGGATGCATTTTTTCCAAGCCATTCTTTCCTTTTATTGTTATTCTTTTCAGTCTTTTATCTTTTATTTCTTTTCCTTTTTTTTTGTTCAAGAGATAATCAAGGGACACTTCCCTAGCATGGTGACCAGTGGTGGCAACATTACCCACAAGTACTTTCACAGAAATGAAAAGGTTAGCTTGTGATGAGACCCATTTTCCCTTAGCCATGCAACCAAGAGTCATTTCCCTGGCATGGTAACCAGTTGGTGGAAATGTCATACTACTAGGTACCCATGGACCTAATAGGCTGGCTCGTGATGAGACCCCTTATCCTCTGGTTAGGTCTTGTTTTATTATTTTTCTGGGTCCCTCTTGTTTCTTGTCGAGAAGCCTTTTATTTCTTTCTCGGGGATCCCTGAGCGAAGCATCTCGAGGTTTCATTTTTTAGGCTTTTATCTTTTACCAGCTTGTTTTTACCTTCTGGGCCTTTAGCCCCTTCTTCCCACGAGATAAGGTGCAGTCCTGAAAATAGGTCAACCCAATGCCTGGACAAGTGGAATGGGACAAGTGAGCGAGAAACAAGATGAAACCATGGTGCTATGATGGGAGTGGACGATGGCTTTTTAGAAATCCGCCCAGTGACAAACCAAAACCTACAGACACAGGCTTGCTAGGGCACCCTGTTAATCCCCCCAAACATGGTCAAGTGGGCAAGTGTAAGATCCAAGCAGTTGTTAGAAATAAAAGGAATCAGATTCATATATTCAATGGTTTTGATGATCAAAGTGACACATACCATGATACCTTGACTAATTACCTCATGGAGCAAGAACCTTCTTTGACACAGGACCAAGTCGTTGGTGATGGATGTTGTTGTTGATGTCAAGATAAATATGTTGGAAGAAAGAAAAGGTGGGCCCTCCAGGGCCATGCTAAAGTCAATCCTGCTCTCGGTACTCCATGTCTAGGACTTGTGGGCCTCGAGACATGATCTCCTAGTTATCCCTAAAAGTGGGGGATAACAAGGTCTAGCTTGGGAAATTAAAAGGAGAACTTGCTATCCTCCCCACCCAAGTTCAAAGCTTACTTGAAACATATTTTCCCCTTGTGGGTTGATTGCTTTCACAAGGAGATGTTTCATGGGGATGGGGCCAAATGTAGTCCTTGGGTGACATTGATAGATTAAATTCCCTAGTCACAACTACTTAACCAAATTCGCTTCCACAGATCCATATATATTATCATTAATTATAAACACTTCAAAAGAAAAAAAATGTTTGTTCTTAGTAATATTAACAAGATTAACATTCCAAAAAATGCATTCATCCTCAAACATCTTCCTCATCTTTATATATAGCTAGTATATTTTCCCACTAATGTTCATATTTCTCATTTCTTCTCCATTCTTTTCTCACAGTGACTTATCCACTACCTCCATATTTTTTTCGCAAAATTTTTCCTAAAATTATTTAATATATTCCTAATTACATTTATGAATCTATGATCTGCAATGAATATGTGTAGTCAATATTCAAAAAGTAAGAAAATAGATGTAGATTTTACAAGTTAAAATTTCAGTAAAGGCTTTTAGAACCTTTATTCCAACCTCTAATATCTTTGTAATTGTTGGTCCAAATGGTCTCAAATTTTAATTATAGATTCTTCTCTTTATGACCTTTAAAATGGCTACTTAAATTTTTTCAATCAAAGTTCTAATAAGAGAGTTATGGCTCCCCCAAGTGAAGTTGTTGCTTTTCCTACAAAAATGATATTTTCAGAACATTGGCATTAGAAGATCACACTTTTTTTAACACCAAACGAGAAATCATGATTACAATAAGTTGTTTAAACATTATCAAATTTTACTTTCCAATGGAATCAACTAGACCATAATCTGATCTCTTTGTTAAAAGTTATCGCTTTTGCGATCACATATTTTTTTTCTTTTTTGGTTCACTTTACACAAAAATTGTTGGAATTGATACCATAAATATGAAAATGACACATTTCTATTATAAATAAATTTGAACTAAAAGAGGAGAAGAAACATATAGATGTCAATCTCAAATACCACATGTAAAGAATTCAAAGAAAAAAAATAGCGAAGGTGCCTACACACCCAAGTGTAGATTGCAAATGCAATTCTTGGTTAATGGAGGAAGACTTATCCAAAATGTACTAAAGGTAATCATGGTTAAGAACATATGATAAACTAAGGAATCAAATTGTTGCATGTAGGCGGTCAACTGTCCTACAAACAAGAAGCTCTCATACATCAATTTAGTACCATAACCTTAACATTAGATAATAATAATAGCAATTAATTATAATTTAATTAGTGAATTAGTTATAAAAATTCCCAATTTATACAAAAAAAAAAAAAAAAAAAACTCTAACTTGTGACCCATATTACCTTTATAAAAGTAATTTGATTCTTCTTTCACTAATTAATATTAAACACAATTATTAGAATCTATTTTTTATTAATTTCACTCACATACTCAAATACCACAAGTAAATAGTTCGAAAAACAAAAGTAGTTGGGGTACCTACATACCTATGAGTATATGCAAATACTATCTCGATTAACGGAGAAAGAAAGACTTATCCACGAATAATATAATTTAATTAGTTGTTAGATAAAATTTATTACAAGAAAAAAATTATATATAATCTCTAACTCATGCCCAAATAATTTTTATGGGATAATTAATCTCTTCTTTAGTTAATTAATCTTAAATACAATGATTATTTGTTTTAGAATTAATTTAACTTGCACAAAAGGACTACATAATATCAAACACCTAAAATGCTAAAATGTTGTGACAAAGTTATGAGCATATATACAAATAAATTATCATAACATAGATTTGCATCCATAAATAAAAAAATATATTTAAATATATGACATAAAATAAGTGATGGATTGTTGAAACATGATACAAAGCTTAGTAAAATTGAATAGCAAAGCAATTAATTTTAAAGAGGAAATCTTTATTATATGAGATTACTTTCTTTTCTAGTCACATTATTTTTTTTTTAAAATGGATTTTATAAGTAGACATGTTTTAAATATCAGAATTTTTTAGTAGAAATTTGTTGGCAATGGTTTCAATTACCAAAACAAAGTATGGTCATTTACATCTATTTTTTAACTTGTTTAATTGCAATGATTAAACAAGGAGAGTTGCTAAGCACCAAGTCCTTGCCAAAAAGGTAGGAATCCTTTGTTCCAATAGCGTGCGTTCAATAAAGTTGTTGTTCCCCATTTTTGTTTTTTGTTTTTTGAGTAGCAATGGATCCTTGAGTATTATAGTTGTTATGAAGAAATGGATCCTTGAGTATTTGTTCCTAAGAAAAGCTTGGAATTCTTCATAGCAAAAAATCTTGGAATTCTTCACAACAATAAAGAGATTGTGAGCTATTGTTACCCATCTAATTTCTCTGCCCTCAAGAATAATTATGACTATGCATTTGAGATTCTTTTTGTAGTGCCTCAAGTTGAAATTTTGTAAGAAAATAACGAGGGAATGTAGACAATTTGGTTGCTCTGGAATATTTGGATGAGTCATGTGATTCCTCATCCCTTTCTTATTATTTATAACTTGTCTATGATATATATACAAGTATTGCCAGAATTATGAAAGTATCGAATCGATACAGTGGATTTAAGAAAAACAAATAAGTAAAGAGAAGGAAAATAAAACTATGATATATACCACTTAAATATATAAACAATTACAGATTTTTCTAATGAATGTAAATAATAATACGGAGGGTCCTCATTTAAATTATTCTTATTATTTATAACTTGTCTATGATATATATACAAGTATTGCTAGAATTATGAAAGTATCGAATCGATACAGTGAATTTAAGAAAAACAAATAAGTAAAGAGAAGGAAAATAAAACTATGATATATGCCACTTAAATATATAAACAATTATAGATTTTTCTAACGAATTTAAATAATAATATAGAGGGTCCTCATTTAAATTATATTGTAGATATGAGTATGTGTTTTCATTTCATGAAAATCGTTGCTAGTTCAATAGACATAGGCAAAACGATAAATCTGCATCCATGGGTTGTGACATGCATGGGTTGTGACATGTAGTTGTATTATTTCTTCTGTTGAGAAGGGCACATAGCCTAATGCATTTGTATTCTTTCTTTTGTTGAGAAGGGCACACAGCCTGCCTCAGGTGAGTATCACGTGAGCTAGCCAGAGATAGAGAAAACAAGAGCGAAATATAGTTGCAGTTGTATTCTTTCTTCTGTTGAGAAGGGCACACAGCCTAATACTTCAGGCGAGCATCACGCGAGCTGGCGAAATCAATCAAGCGAGTATCACGCGAGGAGAGATAGAGAAAAAAAGGGCAAAATATAGCAAGAGATAGAGAAAACAAGGTAGGAGAAAACAAGGTATTGCTGCTCTACTTAAAGACTAAAAGATCACATGCTGACTCATACAAGGATCCTTGCATGCATGCCATATGGTGTTTAGATAGAATCTCATGAAAACTTAGGATACATAGGATGCATCTAGAGTAGTTTGGGAAAACTTAGGATAAATAAAACATGAACATTTAATGCTACAAAGTAATGCTAACTTTAAGGCTAGCATTAATCCAACTGAGAAATTTTGAAATTTGTTTATATAGGCCTTCCTAAGTTTTAAACGAAATGCCTCATGTTTTGCCTCGGTATGAGGCCAAATAAAGCCTCAAAATTTCTCATATTTCTCATTGGTTAAAAAAAATGATGTGAATATTTTATAGATAGAGAAAAAGTGGTCTTGGCATAAAAATTTTGAAACTTTGGAATAAATTTTTTTATTTTTGTGCCAAACTAATACTATTGAAAAAATCTGTTACTATTAGTCCCTATTGAAGGGACTAATAACATGATTATAAATCTTCTTTATGTAATGCTTTATATTAAAATAAAAATATACTATATTTTCATTGAGTTGTGTTTAAGTCACAAAGAGTGCTAGCTATTCAAAATTGAAATAATAAAATAATAATTAAAATGAATGATGAATGACAAAAGCTATTCAAAATTAAAATAATTAAATAATAATTACATGAATGATGAATGACAATGCAATCCTTGTTTATATTAGTAAATATGATGCGATACATTAATTGACCTATAACTATAAATGACATATAAGTTTATTATTAATTACATTTAATTGACCAATTCAGAGGGTTAACTATTGGCAATCAATATGCAAACTGTTGTAGAGTTTTTAACATTGTCATCGCTTGGCGAGTCTTTAAGACTGTAGCCATTGGTATATATACCGCAGGATTGTCTTGGTATATACATCAAGATATATCAAATGGTGTATATACCACCTTCGGCAGTCTTAAAGAATCTGCAACAAGCTGCATATTGATCGCCACAAACTTAAAGACTCTACAGCAAGCTGCATATTGATCGCCACGAATGAGGAGATACGATTCAGTTGTACTTGGCTTACCATGTACAAAGTGGGTAGAAGGTGGAGCCATACGGCTCATAGTTTTAGTTTTTCCCTGTACATTGAATTTTTTCCTCCTAAATTCGCTCTTCAATTCATGTCGTTCACTCCTTCTACGGACATATGTGGGATCTGATGGCGTTGTACCAATGTAACAGGGGGAGTTTCCAGAGACCGACATGAAACTTTCCCATTCGTTGGTTGTTGTTTGAAAGGGGGCAAAGTTGGATACATATGAGAAACAATTCTTTAGGTGCTTTTGGTCTCTATCATCTGTCCGGGCACATCACTTCACTTGAGTTTCCAGTAGTCATTTGAATGCGTGCTCTTGGTATGTAGTATGCATGGGAACCAACCAAATAATATTGACATCCTAAGAGAGAAATTCGATCACTGCCTTTTTGAGCATCATGGAGGCTCAACGGTCTGTCGCGTAGGGCAGTGGGCAGCTAACCTGGTGTGATTGAATCATCTCTTTGGAAAATTCCAACGATATCAAAACTCAAGGAGGACAGCCTATTCTGGATAATATACGAAGCACCTATGATGGGCCACCTCGGGGATTGGTGGTACGTTCAACTTCCATTTCTTATATACTGTTGTTCTTCATTGACTGTTGGACATGGATATCGTTTGTTCTTTTTGTCACTATTTGTTCTCTGTTTCTTTGCCTTTATGGGTGGTGTTATCCTTGTTTTTGTTTATGTGCCTAGATCTGAAACAACTGAATCAATAACAACAGGTACTGACTCTACCTTTGTGGGCTATGCATATGTATATGAAACTACTGCACGAACCACTGCTCTTGCTACAGACAATGCTCCAACCACTCAGTAAACTAAACCCACTGGCTTTGCACCTGGAGGTTCTGCAACTACTCTCTTTGGAACGAGGCGAAGGGGAGCTAGGACTGGTTCAAATGCGAGGTTAACAACTTTCACTTCTATCTCTACCTCTGTTGTATTGTTTCGGATCCATTCTTCATTGGAGATCCCATTTCGGACACAGATCAAGATCCAGTGCCCATGAACCGAGTTTATGCACCAGAGATAGAGGTAGGACCATAGGAAACAGAAGCAGGGATGGGGGCAGATTCATAACAACCACTAGAAGATCTGGTTCCAGTTTCTCCACCACCATCATCTCGTCACGTATCGGTGAATATATAAAATCTTCACTTAGACCTACTTGCTTGAATGAAGAGAGAGCAAGGGATAACTTTGTTCAGTTGGTCAGTTTTAATCCTTCCGTTAAAGAGGCTAAGTATGTGTCGGTCCCAGATGAAGAGATAGCAAGGGGTAATTTTTTTCGGTTGGCCAATTTTAATCCTTTTGTTAAAGAGGTCGAGTATGTTCTGGTCCCAGGTAAAGGCCTATGTTCCCTATAAGCACTAGCCCTATTAATCTGGGCACTTCATAGCTTTTCTAAGGTTTACTATAGTGAAGGTCCAGTGCATGTGGATGCCTGCATTTCCTTCCACTGCCTTTCCATCTTATGTTGGTGGTGAATCAATGGGTTATTATTAATCTACTGAAGGAGAAACTTGAATAGGGACTGAAACCAGGTAAATCAAGATATAAACGGATATGCCTTGGATGCTAGTTAGGGTGGTATGTATTTCTCTTTATCTTGATATGCCCCTGATGTTTTCTTTGCTCCCCGAACCATCCAAACTAAGTCAACTACTTTTGGCACCTAGAATGACCATAATGAAAATAAATGCATGCATAGTGCAATTTAAAAGAATGCAATGGTGGAATAACTAGCATATAATCTTAGAATTTCATGAAAACCAAATTCCCATGAATAGATTAAAAAGTAAACACACATAGCATACATAAAATATAAATTTTTTATAACAAAAATTAACAGCAGTTCCTCATATTCATAGACAACAAAAGGAGACTTATCTTTCAGTAGAAGTTTGTCCAAGAAACTAGATATGTGAGGGAAATTTCCACCCAATCATAGGCATTTAGTGCAGATATGATCCCCAATTCAAGTTGGGCTATGAGGCGCCAAGGTGAAGGAACCAAACTACATGCTTCTATCTCTCTCAACCAAATCCATCTACTCTCATTCTCAACCAATCTACTCACAACAAAAAATTACATAAATCTCATTTAGCATTCAATAGCCAATGAACTCTCTTCCATTGCACCACAAAATACAAGGAATATTTTCTCTTTCTCTAGTCAATAGTCCCTCAAAGATATTCTTCCATCTTGTGCACTTCAATGTGGACAAAAAGAGCCCAATATATTGTATACTTCCTAAGAATTTCCTACAAAACTAACACTTGGCTCTCAAGCATCGAAAGAGTAGATAATGAATAATGGGAGATGAATTCCTATCTTTCCTATCATTTATGCTCACCTATATTCCATCCCAAGTCTGTAATTTTCCTCTTTCTAGTGCTAAATTTGGTTATTTTTCAGATTGGTAAAAAGTTGGCAATGAAGAACACAACCTCAACTATGTAGTGCATGTGAGAGTGTTAGAATGAAAGCTATAGTGAAAAACAATGAGAAAATTGGTGGAAGTGATGGCTAACCTTATTTCTATTTCAAGAAATGTAGGAATCTTACACTACCTGTGATTATTGTACCGAGCCCATGTTTCCATAACTACGTGAAATTGTTTTCCCACCAACCTCTTACATGCATCCAATGATTCGTTGATAAGTAAAAAGAAATTTTCATGCTAAAAATAAATGATTTCTAAGATTGAAAATTGGAAATATAGGATTTATTTCCCTATAGGTCCCCTTTCTTCTTCCCTTCTAGTGGAATCATAGGCCCTATCATGCTCTACTTAACCATCTTGGACTGTTTTATATTATATTCCATCTTTAATATTTACATAACTTGAGTTCAACGTGGAAATCCGACTACATGGTGTGTGTGTGTGTGTGTGTGTGTGTGTGTGTGTGTGTGTGTGTGCATACATCATACATGCCTAGTGATTCACTAGACGAACCTTGGCTTTGAGATCCATACTAGAAATCCATACTAGGACCTTGGCCAGGTGTTGACTAGGGTATTACATATTTTAGGCCTTATTTAACATAAACTTAGAAAGTACGTACATACAAATCACCTCATAAACAATATAGTTTTTTTATATATAGATAAAATCATTGTGTTTAGTTACACAACATGTTCTCCCCTTTTAGAAGCTTTGTCCACAAATATTGATGATAAATAAGTGCTCCCCCATGTGACTTATTGTTCTTGTTTCACCTCTGATATAAGCCTAATTGAAAGACGAAATCTTGAGTAATGATTTTCATTTATCAATTTGATAAGGTCAATCATTGTTGTTGGATGAAAATAATCAAATAAGTTATGTGGAACATTTTCTAACATTTCTTCGAACATATCAACAACACACATGGAAAAATGAAATACATGTGCCAAATTAAGTAGAATGAAACACTTGAATATTTTTAAGAACCAATGTGAAAGACTTGTCTTGGATAGATGAGATTCACCAAAGAAAATATGAAATAAATCACATTCATTTACTAACTATTCTTAATAAATTTCCAAACATATCATGAACAAGCATGTGCCAAGATGATTGAGGGGAAAAAAGACAACTCTTCTATTTAGTTCCACTTGTTCATGATTATTCTCAACAATTTTAGTTTGCACTTTATTCTCAATGTCAATGAGGTCTAGCTTGGGAAATTGAAAGGAGAACTTGCTATCCTCCCCACCCAAGTTCAAATCTTAATTGAAACATATTTTTCCCTTGTGGATTGATTTCTTTTGCAAGGAAATGTTTCATGGGGATGGAGCCAAATGTAGTCCTTGGGTGACATTGATAGATTAAATTCCCTAGTCACAATTGCTTAACCAAAATCGAGATCCATAGATATTATCATTAATTATAAACACTTCAAATAAAAAAAATGTTTGTTCTCAATAATTTTAACAAGATTAACATTCCAAAAAATGCATTCATCCTCAAACATCTTCCTCATCTTTATATATAGCTAGTTTATTTTCCCACTAATGTTCATATTCCTCATTTCTTCTCCATTCTTTTCTTACAGTGACTTATCCACTACCTCCATATTTTTTCACAAAATTTTCCTAAAATTATTTAATATATTCCTAATTACATTTATGAATCTAAGATTTGCAATGAATATTTATAGTCAATATTAAAAAAGTAAGAAAATAGACGTAGATTTTACAAGTTAAAATTTCAGTAAAGGATTTTAGAACCTTTATTCCAACCTGTAATATCTTTGTAATTGTTGGTCCAAATGGTCTCAAATTTTAATTATAGATTCTTCTCTTTATTATCTTTAAAATGCCCACTTAAATTTTTTCAATCAAAGTTCTAATAAGAGAGTTATGGCTCCCCCAAGTGAAGTTGTTGTTTTTCCTACAAAATGTTATTTTCAACATTGACATTAGAAGATCACACTTTTTTTAACACCAAACGGGAAATCATGATTACAATAAGTTGTTTAAACATTATCAAATTTCACTTTCCAATGGAATCAACAAGACCATAATCTGATCTCTTTGTTAAAAGTTATTGCTTTTGCAATCACATCTTTTTTTTCTTTTTTGGTTCACTTTGCACAAAAATGGTTGGAATTGATACCATAAATATGAAAATGACACATTTTTTATTATAAATAAATTTGAATTAAAAGAGGAGAAGAAACATATAGATGTCAATCTCAAATACCACATGTAAAGAATTCAAAGAAAAAAAATAGCGGAGGTGCCCACACACCCATGTGTAGATTTCAAATGCAATTCTTGGTTAATGGACGAAGACTTATCCAAAATGTACTAAAGGTAATCATGGTTAAGAACATATGTTTCCTCCTTGGAGGTCACAAGTTTCAATCTGGAGAGGATAGGGTATGCACACCTCTCACCTCTGTAAACTAAGGAATCAAATTGTTGCATGTAAGTGGTCCATTGTCCTACAAACAAGGAACTCTCATACATCAATTTGAAACCGTAACCTTAACATTATATTATAATACTAATAATTAATTATAATTTAATTAATAAATTAGTTACAAAAATTCCTTATTAAGAGGAATAAAAACTCTAACTTGTGACCCATATTACCTTTATAAAGGTAATTTGATTCTTCTTTCACTGATTAATATTAAATACAATTATTAGAATCTATTTTAGTATTAATTTCACTCACATACTCAAATACGACAAGTAAATAGTTCGAAAAACAAAAGTAGTTGGGGTACCTACATACCTATGAGTATATGCAAATACTATCTCGATTAATAGAGAAAGAAAGACTTATCCACCAAAATATAATTTAATTAGTTGTTAGATAGAATTCATTAGAAAGAAAAAAAAAAAAATATATATATATATATATATATAGGAGTACAGTT
>ML778798.1:65861-98020 GCA_009831015.1 Picea engelmannii | reverse complement strand
AAAAAAAAAAAATATATATATATATATATATATATATATATATATATATATAAAAGGAGTACAGTTCTAACTCATGCCCAAATAACCTTTATGGAGTAATTAATCTCTTCTCTAGTTAATTAATCTTAAATAGAATGATTATTTGTTTTAAAATTAATATAATAAAAAAGACTACATAATATGATCAAACACCTAAAATGCACATTGTTTCTGAACTTGATTATATGATATGATCAAACACATAATATGCACAAAAGGACTACATAATATCAAATACCTAAAATGCTGAAATGTTGTGAAAAAATTATGAGCATATATACAAATAAATTATCATGAACATAGATTTGCATCCATAAATAAAAATTTATATTTAAATATGTGACATAAAATAAGTGATGGATTGTTTAAACATGATACAAAGCTAAAGCTAAAATTGAATAAGAAAGCAACTAATTTTAAAGAGGAAATCTTTATTATAGGAGATTACTTTCTTTTTACACCCACATTATTTTTTTCAAAAATGGTTTTTATAAGTAAACATGTCTTAAATATCATAATCTCTTAGTAGAAATTAGTTGGCAATGGTTTCAACTACCAAAACAAAGTATAGTTATTCACATTTATTTTTTAACTTGTTTAATTGCAATGATTAAACAAATATTGAATGGTAGCGTAGTCCCTACCAGGTTGGAATAAGAGTAAATGCGATTGTGTACAGATACGTGGGTTGCAAGTTGCAGTACATGTGGTATCCATGCATAATTTAGTATTCCCGAATTAGTTTTATTTGAAATTTATCATAAATTATTAATGTCTTCTACATCAACGAAGGTTCCTAGTATCTAAGTTTGATAGAACAAGTAAGATTTAAAAGGAGTGTTGACAAAAAAAAATAGTGTACAATAGTATTACATTTAAAGGTTCTTGGACACAAAAAAATTAGCATACAATAGAATAGTAGTAATGTCTATTACATAGGTTTGTTTTCTTTAAATTAGCATTGCCGAATTAGTTTTCTTTAAAACAAGGCCTCCTAGACAGAAAAGAAATTGAAATTTATCAAAGTATAGGTTCCTGGACACCATAAATTATACATACGAAATATGTACTTTTATAAAGTACATATTAACTTTTATAGATACCAAATATGTACTTTTATAAAGTATGGGCATGAGATTTTATAGAGCTTGCACGAAGTCCTCATTCCATACTTAGGAACTTTTTGGATCGCGGGTTATCGGGCTGGCAGGCTCAAAATTTGGGCTTTGTTGTTTCGTGCCCTACAAATAGCACCCAGAGTTCCGCGATATACAAATTGACAAGCAGACTTGCGGACTATTTGAATTTTAAGGGCCTCGTGTTGATGTAATAGCACAATTGGACTTGGGCCTTGAAATTACAGTGCAAATGTGGCAAGTAGTATGAAGGACAGGTGATAAAGATGCAAGAAATGACATACTCTCTATATGTGTGAGAAGAAAAAAAGTATTGAACATAAGTTTATGACATTTATATAAAAAAATTAAAAGGGGTGTTACATATTCCTAGAAATATATATATATATATATATATGTCAAATACGATATCTCAAATTTGAATGAGTGATTTATCTGAAATTTAATTTTGAAAATGACGAAGAAGAAAAAGATATGCATCAGAAAAAAGAGAATTGAAATAAAATAAACAGAATGTCTTGACATTCAACATAGTTGAAGATGAAAATCTAGGAGCACATAAATATATAAGGAGACAAAAGATTAGTTTTATTTGGAATATATGAAAAACAATAGTTTGCTACATATTCCTGGAAATTTAAATGTGTTTGTCATATAGACTGGGATTGGGGCTCCCACAGACCATAAGAGAAAAATGTACAAGAAATAGGACTGTGGAAAGAAGTGGGAGATGGTAGAGTGTAATACCTAAAAAGTAGAAATGGGAAGATACCAATCTTTGGCTATAGATTTCTATTTAGAAAAGGTGGAATAACTGGATTATTAAAGAAAGGACTATAAGTATAGACTTACAATGATGGTACATATAAGTATTTTTGGTATTTTCTTGTTGATGCCTTTTCCTGTTGGTTTTCGTCTCAGACTCGCTTGAATAACGGGATTGATAAACAAAGTATTTATAGCGATGTTACATATAAGTATTTTTTCTATTTTCTTGTTGATGCCTTTTCTTGTTGGATTTTGTCGGCGACTCGCTTCAAGTTATCTTCAATGTAGATTCTCAAGGGGGCGACGTTGATGTTATTCTGCATTTTAATTCTGAAAAGTTCATTTTCCAATTCGCTTAGATCAATAGAAATATTACACAAAGCCTGATGAATGTCTCCATTCTGTACCAAATAGCGGACTAGCTAGTTGTCCACGTGTTCTTCATGATATTCAAGAATCCTGTAAAAATTTTCTAAAGACAACGCCTTAAAATTATCAACTTGGTTAGCAAAAGCTTGCTTGGTTAACGCCAACGAGTTGACGATTAAGCTGGGGTCTTGGAAGTCGTTGGTCCTTCCGGATAAGTCTATTTTGGTGAGATTTGTGACTAATGTTTCTTTCTTTGATATTGCTTGCTCACATGATTGGACGATCAGATACAGGTTCTTCACCTTCTCTTTCCAGCATGCTTCTAATTGAGTGAGCTGTTTTTTGGACAGGAGGTTGTGTTGTCTTCTTGTCATGTCTGCCATGTTGTTGACATGAAAGGAAAAAGGGATGATCGTTTGCAAATAGAAAGTTTCTTCATTTTTTAAATCCGTCTGCAAAAGTTCGAGCAAGTTATGTGTCCTACTTCCCAGGGATTCCATATTTTGTGATGTTTCCCAAGCCTTAGTAATCAGTTCCATTCTTTTGTTGATATTTTTCTCCACATATTCTCTACACGATGCGAGGAAGGTGGAGGAGCCTTTTAGGTTTGGTGCAAGGGTGCAGGGAATTGCAGGCTTGGCTACTGCCAAAGGACTGCCAAGCAATCGCATAGGAAACAAATCTTCCTCTAATTCCTTGATCTGGTCCTTTTGTCTTACATCTCGGTCTCAATGACTCCAATGGAATCATGAAGAGAATCTTCGGTTTCCTTGTGAAGTTCAGAGATTTTGGACGCGTCAAGTTCTGAACGATGTTTTCTTTTCTTATTTTTTATATTTCTTTTTTCAATAATTAATTTTTTAGATTCGCTTTCAAAAACAACATTCTGGGATACGAAGGATTCATCTTCGTCAAAAATTTCGACATCAAATATGTCCATTGGGTAGCTATGGTGAATCACATCTCCCGGTTGTTCAAGGTTCCAGAATATGCTATCCATATCAACGTCAAGATCCATGTTTTCACTCTCAATTTCAGGCTCGTCCGCCTCCCCTACAATTATTTTTCCCTTCTTCTCCACAGGAAGCTTGTGAGAACTATCAATTTTAGGATGAACCTCGTCCGTTTGAAGAACTTTAGGTTTCTTTGTTACTGTGGCAGGCCGTTGGAGCGATGCTTTGTTACTGTGGTGGTTCTGGTCCTCGGGTTCGAAGATGTTCATTGTATCTCTACAGAACTGCTATGGAGGTGTTGCCAGTAGTTTATGAAAATGTTGGTTTTCTCTAGAAGATGCTTGAAATGAACAAATGGAGGGGATAATATAACCCCCTGGAAATGTTGGTTCAATGCGTGCGAATGGAAAATCTCCTCGATCTCTTCGCTCATTAATGACAATCTCTATGCGTGTTGTATGGTGAGTTGTTAGAAGTAAAGCTTAATTATTGCATACTTAGAAGTGCGAAGGTGGCGGTTACAACGAAGACCATTTAAGGATTGGAGGTTTCATGAACGAACCAAGCTGACAATGTGCGAATGACATTCCTTGGTATTTGAAATTAACGCTGGGAAGGGATAAGAAAATCCTCCGCAAATATTGGTTTAGTGCGCATTAATGGTAGATTTTCTCGAGCCTTGCGCCCATCAATGAAAATTCACAAGGTGCTTGCACGATGAGATGTTAGCATTAAAGATTTAGAAACAATATATATATATATATATATAAACATTATCTAAAAACATTATTTTCAAGTACTAAATTATTAATATTAAATATTGATATTCTACAATTTAATTAAACAAAGTTATCAAATGAGTCGTAAGCTTCGATTTCAGGTCCAATTGTAGATTGTCGAAGTTTCGGGTGCAAGATGTATACCAGGAACATGGGGCTTGAGAGTTGGATGGTGCCCACAAAGGAACCTGCAGCCAAAAAATTCACGAACTATGAAAATGAATGGCAGTTAGTTGAACTCGTGATGTAGAGATATAGATGGACATGAAATCTAGCACTCCGTCGTCTGGGAACCCGTGAGCATAGACATGGATTACCCAAGTTTTAGATGCAAGATGTACACTCGGAACATGTGGAATAAGATTTCGATAACACATAGCAGGGAACCCGCGGGCATAAAATTGGCTAAGGAAACCAAAGAGGTCGGTCGGACTCCTGCTGCATATTTCATAATTCATGTGCAACACCAACTGTGTCGTGACCAGACCAATATGTGTACAAAGCAGGGAAAAAAAATATGTACCTTTATAAAGTATGGGCATCATATTTTATAGAGCATGTACAGATATCACATTCCAAACTTGGCCACTTTGTGGATCGTGGGTTCTCGGGCTGTCAGGCTAAAAAATAGGCCTCTATTGTTCTATGTCTTACAAATAGTACTTAGAGTTCCACAATATACAAATTGACATGCGGAGTTGTGGTTCGGCTGAGATTTTATAGAGCATGTACACTTTTTGGATTGCAGGTTCTCGGGATGGCGGGCTCAAAAAAATAGGCCTCTATTGTTCTATGTGTTACAAATAGCACCCAGACTTCTGAGATATACAAATTTACAAGCGGACTTGTAGGTTGGGTGGCTCAACATTGTACTTCTATTGAGTTCTACAATATATAAATTCATAGACGGACTCCAGCACTGACAAGCTCCAAGAAAGGAGCAATACTTACTAAATATGTACTTTTATAAACCATGGACATGACATTTTATAGAGTATGTACAAATCCCTTATTCCATACTAAGCCACTTTTTTGGATCGCGGACTTGCGGGCTGGTTGGGCCAACATTGCACTTCTATTGTCCCATGTCCTCCAAATAGCATTCAGAGTTCTGTGATATACAAATCCACAGACGGAATTGAATATGTATTACACATTACATGTAATATGTATCGCAGGTTATCGGGTTGGCGGGCTCTAAATTGACAGACGGACTCCACGAGTGGCGGGCTCTAAATTGACAGACGGACTCCACGAGTGGCGAGCTCTAAATTGACAGACGGACTCCACGAGTGGCGAGATCAAAATTGAATATGTATTAGACATTACATGTAATATTTAATACATATTGCATGTAATATGTACACTATGAAATGAGAAAGCGGACGATCGGGATGGCAATATAAAAGTAACTGGAAATATGGACACGTGTATCCGCCAGTTCCGAACCTAGAAATTTTCTGAGGAACGAATAATCCATAGTAAATATGTACTTTTATAAAGTATGGATATCAGATTTTATAGAGTATGCAGGGATCCCTCATTCCATACTTAGCCAGTTTTTGGATTGCGGGTTCTTGGCTTGGCGGGCTAAAAATTAGGTCTCTATTGTTCTGTGTCCTACAAATAGTACCCAGAGTTCCACGATATACAAATTGACAGGCGGACATCGAGATGGCTCACTCAACATTTAACTTCTATTGTTCTATGTCCTCCACGTAGCACTAGGAGTTCTGTGATACAGAAATTGACAGACGGACTCCAGGACTGGCAGGTTCAAGATTGCAATTGTCTACATGTATAACATATAACATATATGTTATATAGCTAACATTATCTAAAAATATTATTTTAAAGTACTAAATTATTAATAATAAATATTGATATTGTACAGTTAAATTAAAGAAAATTATCAAATGAGTCGTTGGCTTCGAGTCCGGGTCCAATTGTAGATCACTGAAGTTTCAAGCGCTAGATGTATACCGTGCAGACGGGGCATGAGAGATGGATGGCGCCCACAAAGGAAACTGTGGCCATAAAAATAAAAAACTATGAAAATGAACGACGTTCGGTTGGACTCGTGATGTAGAGATATAGATGGACATGAAATCTGCCACTCTGTCATCTGGGAACTCGCGAGCACAAACATGGATTACCAAGTTTTGGATGCAAGATGCACACTCAAAACACGAGGAACGAGAGTTCGATAACACGTACCGGGGAAGTCGTAGGCATAAAATTGGCTAAGGAAACAAAAGGTCTCAGTCGAACTCATAGTGCATATTCCATAATCCATGTGCAACAACAACTATGTGGTGACCAGACCAGTGTGTGTACAAACCAAGAAAAACTAAATGCGTACCTTTATAAAGTATGGACATGAGATTTTATAGAGCATGTACGAATATCGCATCCCATACTTTCCCACTTTGTGGATCGCAGGCTCTCGGGATGGTGGGCTCAAAAAATAGACCTCTATTATTATGTGTTCTACAAATAACACCCATAGTTCCGCGAGATACAAATTGACAAGTGAACTTGCGGGGTGGATGAGATTTTATAGAGCATGTACACTTTTTGGATCGCGGGTTCTCGGGCTGGCGGGCTAAAAAATGGGCCTCTATTGTTCCATGCTTTACAAATAGCACCCACAATTCTGTGATATACAAATTGACAAGCGGACTTGTGGGCTGGTTGGCTCAACATTGTACCTCCACTGATTTTCGTGATATAGAAATCGACAGACGGACTCTAGCGTTGGCATCATCCTAGAAATGAGCAATACCTAGTAAATATGTACTTATCTCTTATTCCATATTAAGCCAATTTTTTGGATTGCGGGCTGGTGGGCTGTAAATTGGGCCTTTAATGTTCTGTGTCCTATAAATAGCACCCAGATTTGTGCAATATACAAATTGACAAGTGGACTTGCGGGTTGGTTGGCTCAACATTTCACTTCTATTGGATCACGGACTTGCAGGCTGGCAGGCTCTAAACTGGGCCTATAATGTTCTGTGTCCTGCAAACAGCACCCAGATTTGCACAATATACAAATTGACAAGCGAACTTGCAGGTTGGTTGGTTCAACATTGTACTTCTATTGAGTTCCGAAATATAGAAATTGAGAGACAGACTCCATGGCTGGCGGGCTCTGAGAAACGAGCAATACATACTAAATATGTACTTTTATAAAGTATTGACATGACATGTTATAGAGCATGTATAGATCCCTTATTCCATACTTAGCCACTTTTTTGGATCACAGACTTGCGGGCTGGCGAACTCTAAACTGGGCCTCTAATGTTCTGTGTCCTACAAATAGCATCCAGAGTTGTGTGATATACAAATTGACAAGCGGACTTGCAGGCTGGGTGGCTCAACATTGCACTTATATTGTTCTGTGTCCTCCAAACAACTATCGAAGCTCTGCGATATACAAATTAACAGACGGACTCCAGAACTGGTGAGCTCAACATTGAATATGTATTACACACACGAAGACAAGTGAATGTAGAGGAAGATATGGAGTGTCGAAGGAGGCGCAAAAAAACAAAAAAAAACACAGTTGCAAACGAGTTCAACAAATAGAGACAGAGTAAACAAAAAACTATTTAATATGGAACACGGGCAGTAAAAACGCACCTTTGGATGGATTCCTCTACATCTCTGCTTAGGATTTCTTTGTGGCATCTAGTTTTCCAGTTTGTTTCTATGAAAAAAAGTAGAAAACAGAAGGAATATGAACACAAGTTAACATGTAGACAAAAAGGCAAGTACTATGTACATATAATAAAAAAAATAGAATAAGATGAATAGAGTAACAGATAGCTTTTAGATCAAAATCTAGCAGGACTCAATTATGGGAGACCCCCCCCTAGAGCTGCGACAGGATCTACATCGCCTCAAAGACTGGATGGATAGTCAAAAATTTGTTACTATCTTTGACATCTCAATTTGGGGGGAGGACAAGCTCATGACCTGGCAAGGGTGGGGAGTGCCCAACATACCCGCTGATCTAGAAAAGGATTGGAGCATCCTTCAAAGTTGTCTCCAAGGGAAAGACCCTCTAAAAAAGAAAGGTAAAGACGAAAGAGGCTGGGGAGGGAATGCAAAGGCCTACACCACAGCAGAGGGCTACCAACTCTTCACTAGCGTCCCCATTGCCCTGCCTAATCCGGCAATCTGGAAAGAAATCTGGTAGTCCAAGTCCATCCCAAAAATTGACCTTTTCATATGGACGTTTGCGCACAATAGCATCCAAACAGGGGAGAACCTCAAAAGACATGGTTGGGAAGGTCCCTACAGGTGTCCTTTATGTCTACTCGTTGAATAATCCACAGACCATCTCCTCCTCAACTGTGTTTTCTCCAAAGAAGTCTGGAAGCTAGCTACAGGCACACAAAGTGCCCTCAACCTTCCCCCTGATATAAGAAATCTCCTTCTCCATTGGGACTCCTTCTACCCTTTCACTGCTAAGAAAAGAAATCAAGCCCTCACTATGTGGAAAGTACTTCCAAAGTTTATCCTGTGGAACCTTTGGCTAGAAAGGAATAACAAAATCTTCAGGGATAACCAAAGAAGCGCAGCCATGGTCGTCACCAAAATTCATGCCCTCTTTGGTGAAAATGCCCCTTATCTCTGCAACCCAAAAAATAATCACACACTGGATGCCTCAGAGGAACTCTGGCTAAGCCATTTCAAGATCCAAAGTCACATGGGCAGAAAATCCAGGAACCTAATCAAAGAGGATTGGGAGGTCAGGAAAGACAAACAGGAGTTTGCCAGTTGGAAAAGAGGAAGGAACACTCCTATCATATTCTTTGACGGGGCTTCGAAAGGAAACCCAGGCCAAGTTGGAGGAGAGGGGATAATTGAAAATCCCTTTGAGGCTACAACAATACATTTCACATTGGGCTTAGGAATTGAATCCAACAACAAAGCTGAGGCCATGGATCTCTGGCAAGAGCTAATCCAAGCAAAAAAACACAAGATCCAGGACTTGATCATAATTGGCGACTCCAGAGTGATTATACAGGCAATAATTCACCACTCTAAGACTCAGAGTGCGATTCTCAATAACCTTCTTGACAAGATCCAACTCCTCCTAAGGGACTTCAAGTTGTATAAACTATATCATGTGTTAAGGGACCTGAATGGGGAGGCGGATGAGGAAGCCAATAGAGGCACACTTATGGAGCCGGGGGTATTGAACGTGAACGAAATGGTATTTAGCATGGCTCTCCCTTGAAATATGACCCACCCTCTATCTCATATTCAAACGCCAGCTAAGTCAGTAGATAAGAAATTCGGGGAATCGATCAGACCAGGATGCGTCAGAATATTTGGTTGGATGAGAGGGACAGAACAGTACCATGAGAAGGCATGTAGCAGATATGGAGGAGACAATAAATCTGCGTGGCCATCCCTCACAAAATCTGCAAATCGAAGGGAAATGATGAGGAAGAGTGAAAGAGGAGTTAAAATGAGGGCGAACCCCTAGCCTCATCCCATTTCCACGGCGAGGTCGCGAGTCTATCCAAGGCAGCAAGTTCGTGAAGTTTCCATCAGTAAAGAGCAAGGCGCAAGCAGAAAGGGGACGCGTTCAGGAATGGCTTCAAGTTCAACCAGCAAACCAAGAACGGAAGAAAGGCTCAAGGAGATGGATAAAACACTGGAAAATTTGAAGCAACTGCTCTAGTTTTAGCTGGATTTTCTTGAGAATTTGGATTCAGAAGCAGGGAGACAAATGGAGAAACTGGAGGAAGACATCACCACTGCAAAACTTGGGTTTACAGAGGAGCTAGATAAGCTACACAGGGAGCTCAAGAATCCTCAACGGGAGTTTGAAGAACGAATAGACCAGCTGGAAACAAAAATGGCTCAGCTAAACAACGATTGGAAGCACGACCCCATGAACTAATCTAGCCCACTAAGAAGTCTGTTAGCAAGATCTCTCTCCAGCAAACTGGCATTTTGTATAGAAGCCATTGCTGTAAATAATTATGTACCTAGTGAAGGTTAACATAAGCTTAGCTCAGGATTATAGTCTATAGCTATAGTTTTAGAAGGGCTTTCAGAAAGACAGGCACGAAGAAATTCGAGGCCTATTTTGTAACCGAATATGTGGCCAGTCCACCCCGTTTAATACAATATCCATAACCGTTTTCGTAAAAAAAAAAAACAGAGAGCTTTTAGAAGCATGTACCTTTTTTGTTTCTTTTTCATAATGTATACTTTATAATTCAAGTACAACACCAACTATATGGTGACCAGACCAGTATGTGTACAAATCAGGGAAAACTAAGACACTGGATAATTTGTGTTTTTTATTTTTTTTTGCAACAAGCTATACAAATATGCTTTGAAATATAGAAATATGACTTTGCAAAATGTTTGATGTATATCTCATAATTCAAGTGCAATACCAATTGTATCGTGATCAGACCATATGTGTTTAAGATAAAAATATTGTATTGAGGAATGGGCACATTCGACCACACATGGTCAATAAGTGTGTTTTGCAGATGGCTTGTGTTGTGCAAAAGAAAGCGGAGACTGTATTTACACATGTAGTTTTCCAATTCTTTTGTTCTGCCATTCTTTTGTAGAATGTCAATATTGAAGTCTCCTACACGCACAATGGGTCCGTTTAGATGGAAATGGTCCAATGCATTGGAAATAACGTCTACTATGTTGGAGAATGTTGCATGGGGAGCAACATACAGATTCAGTATCACAATTTCTGTTTCATGGAAAAAAACTTTTGCAAGCACCACCTCAACATTGTTTTCTTCGATATGTATATGCTCCAAAATTGGTACATGTTTTTTCACCAATATCATCACCCCATGTGTAATGTAACTTGATATGCAATTGTGATTTGGGAATTCTTTGTTCTGCATGCATAATGCCATGTATGTTTCCTACAATAACAGAATATCAGATTGCCTTATATCATAGTGATTGAGTATATCATCCATGTGTGCATTTAAGTTGTGTGTGTTAAGTGAGAGAATTGATACAGATGAATTTGTTTGTATGAATTGGTAATCATAGTGAAGTTGCCATTTTGTGGTGGTCTTGAGTCATTCCATTTCAATATCAACTTTTTGTTTGACTTTGAAGTTATGTTTTGTAAGAGGACTTAGTAAATACAAGGAGTCTATTCTTCTGACACGAGATAGTGATGTGTATACAAGTCCATGTATACAAATTCCAGCAAGCTGAAATGCAACATTATCGAGTGTTTGTCCTTGTGATCTGTGGACTGTATGTGCACATGCAAGTTTAATCAGAAACTATTTTCGAATTTTCAGTCTACATGTATTTGTTGATGTCGATATTGACTTTGATATTCACAAAATAGGTGTCCAACTGCTTCCAGTGTTTGAATTATATAGATAAGACAACTTTCTTTCTTATCGCTTGCCTATATGCGGTTCATGGAACTTAATCCAAAGGACATCGAGTTTTTCTATTTTCATATAGCCTTTGAGTATTCCATCTACACCATTGACCAAGCCATCCTATGAATCATAGTTACAGGCATATATTTCAACCAACATTTATAATTTGAGGACAAGATGCAAAGGTAGAGTGGCTATATGTTCATGACATGGCACATTTCTGTGGTTGTCTTCTTCCAGGTCAATTGAATTGATGATGATATCATCGTCAGGCATGAGCGATAGCATATGGCTATTATGCATTCCAACATCCTTATTTGTGTAGAATAGATAAGGGAATGATGGGTCTGTTGGTGCAAGCCGCAAGCACCTCAAATTCATATATGTTAAGTCATCATATGTTGGTTGTTTGTCTGCATTCTGTTCATAATTGCAATGAATGTTTCATCTGTCTGGCACATTGTAGTATGAAATTCAAAGCATTTTATATTGTCTCTCCAAAAGTCATGCGTCATTGTTTCCATGTTAACGGTAGGTTGTTCAAATATCAACAAATCTTGGATGGGTTGTGCCTGGTAAAGATCCCCACAAAATATCATGTGAATGTTTCCAAAGTATTTCGTGTGCACATGTTTTATGCTTATTAGTCGACTGTTAATGGAATACAAGAACCGACTTCCAATCAAAGATGCTTCATCTATAAATACAAGTTGGAGTTCCTCATAAATCTTAGACAATGTATCCAACATTTCCTTGCTAAGTGGAAGAAACTGTGACTTGTTAAAAGGCATTAAAAATGCAGAGTGGGTTGTTGTTCCACCTGCATTATATGCAGCTTTTCCTGTGTATGCAACTATTAGGCCATTTGGTTTCATAGGATCAGATGAATTGTTTGAATCATAGATTCGTATAAGAATTTGGAACAGTGCTTTCGTTGTGAATGTCTTGTCAGTTCCTGCTCCGCCTGTAAGGAACAAGTGCACATAAGTGTCCATGTTCAAGCGTTTTTTAAGAGCAATGTCCTTTACAATTGTTTATTGTTCTCGATTCAACAAACATCTTATTCTGTGGTATTCATTATTTTCAATTAGGAAAGGATGTTTTGTGACTTGAAAACCAAGATTGATATGTTTTTCACCTCCACCTGCTGGAGGACGAGGAAAATCTGCTTGTAAGTCATAGGACTCGCAAGGAGTTTTCGTTGTTTTTCGGTTTGTGAATGTATCATTAGGATTGTCAGGGTTTTCTGGCTCATTAACTGCAATTTCTAGATCACCCTGTGTTGGATTAACATTATAGGTAAATATAGCTTCATTGATGTGCACTATAGTCTCAGAGGCAACATACGCAACCTCCCATGTAGAGATGTTATGTTTTAATGTCTCTTCGTTTTCATCGAACGAAATGTAAATCAACAGTTTTTTTGTACAATAGTTTTCATAGTCATAATGTTTATTGTATTTGACAAACCATATCACAGAGGATTTTTTTCTTTTTGATATGGGCGCACCATTTTTTTTGTAATGCAATACGAATTCTACTAAGCAAATATGCCTAATAGGAGATGGACGTTGAAGGTAATAATAAACAATAGAGTGACATAGCACGTCTTCTTAATTGTCAGGCTCTTGTTCTAGCAAAACCGGTGGTTTAAGCACAAATGTGTGTTTTTCAAGTGGAGATGTGTTTATGAAGACACATTTTCTTGAACTACAAATGAGCGGCAGGGAAAGTGCAATCTGAATTGTTTGTTGAGTAGACATTTGTTGAAGATTAAGTAATGTGTTGCCAAGTGTTCGTATCATTTGTATGGCATCAATATGACTTCTTTCATGTTTTTTGCGTATTCTTCTGAATGCACTTGTCATAGATTTGTCAAGCTTTGTCATATACGAGGTAAAGTAGGACGTTGCAGCATATGCATTGAGCATGTACTGCGCATATGTATTTGCTTTCCACATAACTGGCATGTCCTTGGAGAAACTGTTGTTACAAATATGGGAAATTTTTCGTTTAAGAAAAATTGTTGGTTGCTTAAGCATAAATTGTATGGCTTTGATGTATTCATCTTCTGATAGATTTATCTCTGTCAAGAACGCATCGAAGCTCATCAACTCATCAAATTCTCCTTGCTCTAGAAATGCGAACAAGGATTTAGATTTCTCAACAACAACATTGTCCTCTAAACTAAGTGGCTCTATGATTCTTGTAGATCTCATTGGTGGAACGGGAAATTTATATCTGCAATGCGAGTTTTTTCATTTTCTACAACTTCTTGTATGGTAATGTCTATGAACTTTGGCAAGTTCTAGATCCAAATGACCTATGTTGCATGTTATGTATTTCTCCACAAATTGTTCGATCTCTGAGTTGTTGTCAGCTCCATAGACTGGTGCACCCTCTATCCACAACAATGTGTGGTCATGTTTATTTCCCCTATTCTGGAATTCAGTAAAAAAAAAGTAGTCTGATATTTTTTAGAAAAATGTTTCATAATGGCATATCAATTGTCTCAAAACATTTATTCTATGTCTATAGTAGCGAGTACATGTCACTGGGTCTTTTCTTATGAGGTAGTCAATGCGATTGTTTTCCAGTGTATCGGTTTGTTTTTTACGTTTCTTGTTCCTATGCAGGTCAGATATGGTAGCTACCAATGGATCCCAACAATGCTCTGCACTTGTAAATGTGACGAAAAATGTTGGCGGGCCCAATTGTCGGATCATTGCAAAAATATTTTTTTTGTTTTGTTGCAAATAGTCAGGAGAGGTGCAAATGTTTTTGAAATCTATGTATCCAATATCAGATTTCAGAAATTTTTTTAGGTTTACTTTGTACTTGACATCCTTGGCCAACAAATTTCTTCCTTGTAACTAGCCTTTCCTTATTCGGACCCACATACAGGAGATAACTTGCTCTATTATTATGTGCATTGTTTTGAAAAACAAATTTGTTATGTGATAGGAGAAGTCATCGCTTGAATGTAATAGCTCCCATCAGACTATTTTATGATAAATGAATCGTTCTGTAATGTCAACGACACATGGATCTCCATAGAAGAGTGTTGGAAAGTTCATTTCCTCAGCGAATTTGTCCTTGAATATTCCAAGTGGATGATGCCCCTCAGCAGGCGCAATTTCAAAAATCTTGTCTTGCAAGTCACAAATGCACTGTGAATCAGTGAATCCATGCACCAATGTCTCAGCAGGTGTTTCATTCTCCGATTCATCACTTGTATCAAATTCACTAGCATTTTCGAGAGTCTCTGCAGAGTTGGCATCCTCTTCTGCAAGAACACTATTCCAGTTCTCATTTATACAAATGTTTTGTGCTTTGTACAGGGCTCTGGAACATAATTCCTTAAATGCTTTCATAACAACATGCACACACACTTTGCTCATCTGATAGGCATTTTTGTATTGCAAGCATCTTTTCAGAGCCACAACAATTGTCATTGTATCGCTAATGAATTGTGGAAAGGCTTTTTTCACAACATCTAGCTGAACAGGCACATTAATAATTGATCCTGTTAAGCCCATCTGGGGTCATTTATAGCCCCAAGGCCTGATTTGTGCAAATGAAATTCACAGAGCCACAAGTCTCTCCTCAAGTTACGTAAGTGTACTTACATTTTCTAGTGGTGTATTACATCTTATTTTCTCAGGGGTTGCAAATTGTGGCAGTTTTCCATTTTCAAGCGACCATTTGCATGGAAGACAAATTTTGCCACTGGAAAATGGTTTATCGTGCACTGTCAAGTGGAGGTATTTTGCTTTCAAATCAGGCGTGAAAGACTTACTATTTTTTGAGAAATTCATTTTTTCACAAATTGCACACGCAATGGAAGGAGTGTCTTTAATTCGTTTCATGTACGTTTGTCTTGCATTTTTCTTTCGTAGGGAAGTATGAGTAGAAAGTGTTTGCTGGTTTTCATTGGTAGTAGTGCATGGTGTTTCTTCTGGGCCACGAAATGTGACAGTTGCATGACCATTCTGGGATATGCGATCGTACCTGTTTTTGTTATGTTGTGCACGAACAAATTTCCTTAGATTGTGATATGTGAGTTTCTCTCTAAAAGGAAGTGTAGCAATGTATTTTTTTCTCTCGCGCATGACCTTTTTCAAGTTGTGGTAACTTACTCTACGTTTCTTGTCCAAGGGAACGATGACCTGATGGTAACTGAGATGAATTTCACTCTGATTCAGGTTGTCATAACTTAGTGTACGTTTTTTGTTTAAGGGGTGTATGGCCTCATCACAACTGGGACGAATTTTACACATAACTTTTTTCAAGTTGTGATAACTTACTCTACGTTTTTTGTTTAAGCCATATATAGCCTCATCACAACTGTGATGAAATTCATGCATAGATTTTTTGTTCAAGCCCTGTATGGCCATATCGCAACCGGGAGGGGTTTCATTCTCACTAAAAAGCATGCGACGTGTATGCAGATTCGATGTGATTTGGCTGGCATGGACATTCAATGTTGAACCACTGATATGTCCAAGAAAAGGTTCATAATGGATATGTGTTGTATATGTTTTCAACGAGAGGATTTCAATTGTTCGATCGTAATTTAAATCAATAGATCAGGAATGGACAGTGCCATCTGGCAAGGTCGACCAGACCTAGATATTTACTCTGAACATGATAGATATCCATTGAAAACAGAATCTGCAACCCTCCACATTCCCTTTTTCATATGGCAGTGCCAAGTTTACAAGGTATTCTTGCCAACTTCCAATTGTCGACATATTTTGTAGGAGATATGGCGAATGGTGCTCATGCAAGCACCTAAAATCCTATTGGCTACTGCTTATAATTGCATTGCAAAAGGATTGTACAGTGTAAAGCCACAATGACTGCACATTGAACTCCGCTTCTACCAAACAAAAAATTGCATTGAACAGACTATCTCCACAACTAGACACAACAATTGTTTCTAGTTGTAAACCATGGGAGTCTATGCGATGCATAATCCATTTCCACTACGATTCAAGGTCTTTGCAAATGAGGGACAAGTAAATATGAGCTTCTTCAACATTGCATATGGACAATTTTTTGTACATTAGTGGTTCATAATGACCACTGACAACATTGACATCATGGAACAAGATGCAATATGGATTGTCAGATGCAGTTTTGTTGAATAGTAGATATCTTGTTTTTCTTGTCAATGTCCATATTCCAATTGATATATTGAGCTAGTTAGATAGCCACCATATACAAAATGTATCTCCCCAAAGTGCCCTCTCATGTGCAGGCAAAATTGGGGATGCAAACAACCACATCTTTGAAAAATACATTTGGACATCATGTATTCCATGCAACTGCTGAAGAAAATCAAATTCCAGTTCGTATTCATACGACTCCAATGCCTCAGCGTCGCCATTTTTTAAACAGCCCAAGAAATAATCTATCAATACATTGCGCAGGTCGGTCGAGGAATAACGTAAATGTAGTAGAACCTGAAATGCATCGAAAAGGCAATCCCCTACAATATACGAGAATGCATCCAATCTAAAAATCCCATTGCTATGCAAAACCTCGTCAATGTTGGCATGCATAATGGAGTCTGTATCTATTTCATACGAATCAACATCTATTACTTCTTTCATCTTTTGAACTGTCATTTTGAAGCTGATTGTTAGATACTTTTAGTTTGCATGAAAACAGAGAAAAGGGGAAAAAATGAATAAAAGTAGGAAAAAACAAAAAAAGGAAAGAAAAATAGGAAAACTACAAGCGCGGAACTGGGTACCAATCCTCGTATGTATCTTTCAACCTTATTCTTTTCAACTTCAATCCCCCCTAGTCCCCATAGCAGACGAGAAGAAAACAAACCCACACTGGAAAGCGAACCAAAAAAAAATAAACAATGCAAATAAATAACACCATAAATTTACTCAGCAAATAGATCAATTTGAACCTATTCATGGCGTGCATTCTACAAGTTTCTCAGAGCCAGAAAAAAGTTGTGCAAAATACAAAGGATAGGACAAAGGCAACATCTGGACGCAGTTTTATGACCCATAAAATAAAATCATTCCTTGTGTCTACACCCCGATGGATGGTTCCCTCTTCTGATAGATCCAAACTACTTTTCGAAAACCCCTCTACATTTCAATTTTCGAAATAGCTATGGACGTAGCAGCCGGCATATGAAGATGCATGGTTTCCAGGAACAGAAATTAAGAGCACAGAGAAACATGGTCTGCAATAGAATTTTGAGGCAGGGACTCCCACCATTGAAAAATACCAACGAAATGATGGCACGGGAACTTACCCATCAACAAGGGATGACAACATCTCAGACCCAAAAACTGCAAACTGCAACAATAGGTCCAACAACTTGCAAAGTTGAAGAACAACAAACTAGTGACAACCACGAAGAGGTCCAATTGCAATTGCAAGACCTCAACTTTGCAAAGTTGAATCAAACAAGAACAAGAATCATGGAACGAACCAATGAACAAGAATCGACCACTAAACCATTGATGTTGGGGGAGAACAATTCAGCACAATTTCACTGTAAACAACACCAAAAAACAATGGAGCGAAACTTTATTGCAATGCCTCTGTACAATAAACATTTAAGACTGCCAGACTTGTTAGGTAAACACTTAAGACTGTCAGAACCATCGAAGAGCATAGTCCTGTGCAAACATTTAAGAAAAAATGCAGCGTGACAGGTCTCTTCTCTCGAAGCACGCAAGAATAAAGCAAAAATCAGACATAGTAATATGCTAGAGAATGTATTCTACCTAGCAGAAAATGCTAAAGAAAACATTCAAACTAATGCTATCCTTAATCCACCTTCGACCAATGCATAAGAAAATATATGATTCAAAAAGACCATATACGATGAAATAATTTGGATATGCCAACATATATAACATTAGGAATAGTGAAGTCGGCAATAAGACCTACAATCCGTTGTCTAATCAGATCATGACAAATATGGTACTTTTTATTATATAAAAATCGGTGTTTTCAGTTCCTTGGTTCCAACAATAGATAATATGGAAATATTTGTGGTCAATGGACAATCTAATACAAGGTCAACAAATTATCGATCGCTATAGTCCCTCTATGCCTACGACAGAGACTAATAAGATGATTATAAATCTTCTTTATGTAATGTTTCATGTTAAAATGAAAATATACTATATTTTCATTTAGTTGTGTTTAATTCACAAAGAGTGCTACTAAATCTATTCAAAATTGAAATAATAAAATAATAATTAAAATGAATGATGAATGATAAAAGCTATTCAAAATTAAAGAGTGCTACTAAAGCTATTCAAAATTGAAATAATAAAATAATAATTAAAATGAATGATGAATGACAAAAGCTATTCAAAATTGAAATAATAAAACAATAATTAAAATGAATGATGAATGACAATGCAATCCTTGTTTACATTAGTAAATATGATGTGATACATTAATTGACCTATAACTATAACTATAAATGACATATAAGTTTATTATTAATTACATCTAATTGACCAATTCAGGTGGCGAACGAACGAACGATTCAGTTGTACTTGGATTACCCTGTACGAAGGGAGTAAAAGGTGGAGCCATACGCCTCATAGTTTTTCCCTGTACATTGAAGCTTTTCCTCTTGAATTCTCTCTTCAAGTCATGCCGATCACTCCTCCTACGAAGATACGTGGGATCTGATGGCGTTGTACCAATGGAATAGGGGGAGTTGCCAGAGACGGACATGAAACTTTCTCGTTCGTTGGTTGTTGTTTGAAACGGGGCGAAGCTTTAGGTGCTTTTGGTCTCTATCGTCTGTCTGGGCACATCACTTCACTTGAGTTTCCGATAGTCATTTGAATCGTAAATCGTTCCTCTTCATAGAGATACGTGGGATCTATTGGTATGCGGTACGCATGGGGAACCAACCAAGTAAGATTGATGTCCTTAGAGAGAAAGTCGATCACTGCCTTTTTAAGGATCATGGAGGCTCAACGGTTTGTTGCGTAGGGCAGTGGGCAGCTAACCTGGTGGGATCGAATCAGCTCTTTAGCAAATTCCAATGATATTGAAACTCAAGGAGGACGACATATTCTGGATAATATATGAAGCACCTATGATGGGCCACCTCGGGGATTGGTGGTACGTTCAGCTTCCCTTTCTTATATATTGTTGTTCTTCATTGACTGTTGGACATGGATATCGTTTGTTCTTGCTATCACTATTTGTTCTCTGTTGCTTTGCCTTTATGGGTGGTTCTATCCCTGTTTTTGTTTCTACGCCTAGATCTGCTTCTGTAGGATCTGAAACCACTGAATCAACAACAACGGGTGCTGACTCTACCTTTGTTGGCTATGCATATGTATATGAAACGGCTGCTCAAACCGTTGCTCCTGCTACAGGCAATGCTCCAACCACTCAATAAACTAAACCCACTGGCTTTGCACCTGGAGGTTATGCAACTACTCGCTTTGGAACAGGGCGAAGGGGAGCTAGGACTGGTTCAAATGTGGGGTTAACAACTTTCACTTCTGTCTCTACCTCTATTGTATTGTTCCGGATCCATTCTTCATTGGAGATCCCATTCTTGACACAAATCAAGATCCAGTGCCCATGAACTGAGTTTATGCACCAAAGATAGAGGTAGGCACATAGGCAGCGGAAGCAGGGACGGGGGCAGATTCATAACAACCACTAGAAGATCCGGTTCCAGTTTCTCCACCACCATCATCTCGTCACGTATCGGTGAATATATAAAATCTTCACTTAGACCTACTTGCTTGAACGAAGAGAAAGCAAGGGATAACTTTGTTCGGTTGGCCAGTTTTAATCCTTCCGTTAAAGAGGCTGAGTATGTTCCGGTCCCAAGTAAAGGCATATGTTCCCTATAAGCACTAGCCCTATTAATCGGGGCACTTCGTAGCTTTTCTAAGGTTTACTATAGTGAAGGTCCAGTGCGTGTGGAGTCCTGCCTTTCCCTCTTATGTTGGTGGTGAATCAACGGGTTATTATTAATCTACTGAAGGAGAAACTTGAATAGGGACTGGAACCAGGTAAACTCGATATCTAAATGGATATGCCTTGGATGCTAGTCGGGGTGGTGGGTCTTTCTCTTTATCTCGATATGCCCCTGCCGTTTTCTCTGCTCCTGGAACCATCTAAACTAAGTCAACTACTTCTGGCACTCATGGATCCGCTACGGGGGACTCTGCCTATGTAGGTTCTGCATCCATAAGTTCTAGCGCTACATTTGGATCTACTACTAGGTCATCTGGGTATGGAACTAGAGGCTCTTCCTTCTCAGCGACTACGTTTGGCTTTACCCGTGCCTCTGCTGGATCATTGACTGGAACTGGTGAAACCACTAATAGTTCTTAAACTAATGTGGGTGAAACTTATGAAGCCACTAATGGCTCTTAAACTACTGCGGGTGAAACCACTAATAGCTCTTAAACTACTGCAGAATAGGTCCATCCCGCGTAGGAGACTCCCTTACTTAGAGGTTATATAGGTCCCATGGATATAGGGTCGTACTCTGATAGGGGCTTCCTTTAGGTATGGGGTTGACTCTTATAGGTTCGGCCTGCCAGAGGAGAGACCTTAATGATTGATTAAGTCTGTACTCGCAATAATAAATATAAAATTATGTTAATTACACATAATTTGGTAGATACGCTGAATATGAGCATACATATTAGAGAAAGTTGAATGAAAATAAGATATTCTCTAGATTTGATAATGGTCACAACATTTTTTCTATTTATGGAATGAATAAACTTGTATTCGTTACACAAATTGGTAAATATGTTGAACATACATTTAATTTATATATTATAGAACGTTGAATAAAAATAAGATTTTTTCAAAATTTAATAATTTACGTTTATTTGTCCTACTATATATATAATTTTCAGAAAATAATTTGTCATTTTAACATCACTCATTACTCTATTTTAAGAAGTAGGTTCATGGTTGTGAGCATAACATATGGTTGTAAGCATAACAAATGTCATGCATAATAAAGTTTGAAAACAATCCTTTTTTATTTTTATTTTTACGGTTGTAAGAAAAGCAAATGCAATACATAATAAAGTATGAAGACAATCTATTAGATTAATTCCTATATTTTATATTTTATGCAATATTTTCACATTAATTAAATATTTTTAAAACATTGCTTAAGAATATTCTAGTGAAACATTTTGATTTGATTTTTCACATTTTTCTCAAAACGTAATAAAATATAGACATGCGAAAAACAATCTTTTAAGGGTTGGTAGGTGAGGCGATCCTTATTGATCTTGGAAGAAAAATTGAGATGACATATACCTAGGGGTTAGGAACTTCATCCAATAATATAAAAAAAAATTACTCTTTGCTTCAGGGGCTTAGGTTGGCGATGGAAAAGAAAATTCAACACTTAATTGTCTTAAGGGATTCTAACATTGTTATCAAGCTAATGCATAAGAAAATCAATCTATCAAATTATCATCTTGCCTCTATATTAGATCGAGTGAAAAATGAGGCCACAAAAATTCAAAAGGTCTTTTTTTCCCATGTGCTAAGGATCCACAATAGCTAAGTAAACCTACTGACCAACAAGGTGATATATTTAAAGTTTGGGGAGCTTTGGGTTAATGGCCAATTAACCATCCAAGCTATTCCTTAAACACCCATGACAAATATAATGCCAAGTACCCAAAACACACTAAGCTATGTGTTCCTCATGTGCCAACGCATCCACCAAGGCAGAGCAATTAACACGATGAGACCCAAGGCTCCCTCACACATTCTCTCATCAACAAAGATGAAAGGTAATGAACATTCTGATTTAATTTGCCATAAACAAGGTGGGGCGATGGCCAAATTGATCTTTGTACGATGGGAGACAAGAAGACAAGCTCAATCCTTTGATCTTCATTTGGATCTAGCACTAAATTTTGGGTTGGTTGGTTCTATCTCCATTTTGTTTATAAGTTTTTTGTCGAGTTTGGATGCACAATAGCATGCAATCAACATTGTATTCCTCTCTAGATATGCTCATTATAGTATTGACTTTGAATTCTAGAGGGAAGTTGTTTCGGTCTAAAGTATCTATTCTTTCTCGCGGGATAGGGGCATTAACAATGATTTTACTTTAGTTTGTTCTCTATTGGATATATTTGGTTAATATATTGGTGGTGACTATAATCAAAGAAGATATGCAATCTTCTTTGATTATAGGAAGTGTAATTCAATATTTCAGTTTTGTAGAAGGGGTGTAGGGACTACACTTTATCACCCTTCACTTTCAAGCTGTGGAACAGAGTGTTGCCTACTCTTTAATAAGGGAATTTCCACTCTGGATTGTGTCAAATATCCTTAGGTGTACCTTGTTTCAGTTTTGTGGGTTTGCTATTTTGAAAAGAACTAACATTATCTTGCAAATAGAAGATCAAGTCTTCATCATGGACCATCACAACCTATAAGAACTAAGGGATATCTTAATAACTCATGAAGAAATGGTTTAGGGAAATCGAGCATCCATTCTTAATCTCATCACCAAATCTCATAAATATGAGAAACAATGTATTTCACAAATTAGTCATTCTCGAGGAAAAATGTAACTTCCTAAAATCTGTGGTGGATAATCTGAATAAAGAAGCTCAGTCAATGGCCTCTAACTAGTGTATTCCAGAACAAGGTGAACATAAGGATGAATACATTTCCATTTAGTTAATGAGATACATGGAAATAGTAGAACAAGAGCCAAAGCATACAACTAGCCCGGATTATGCCACAAGTCACCACTCCTTTTGTTAGTATATTTTCTTTAAAGTTACTAGTATCTTAGGTGTTTTTTACAGGATCTCTAGCAATAAGAAAATTTGGGGAATTTTGCCAACAAATATTAGAAAACTCTGTATTTTGATCTCGATATTGGCAAACAATATGAAGCATGAAGACAATATGCATGTTTAAAGAGTGTTGTTAGCCTAGTTACAACCATTTTTGTTATTATAAATTATCTATTTCTTGTTATACAACCATTTTTTCTATCATAAATTATCCATTTCTTGTTATAAAAAAAGAAAAGAAAAATAAAAACGAACATCTTCTAATCATGAAACCATTTCTTATTCTGGTTAAATTTAAAAACTGTAGCTCCCAGAGTTGCAAAACCCATGAAGGAAATTACAAATGCCCCTGATGATGAGATTCTAGAAGATCATGATATGATAGAATCTCAAGAACCTCATTGTATGATGATATATCAAAAGAGAATGCCATCTTGGGAAAGCAAACTTATTTCAGATGTAGAGAAGTATGGTTCCCCAGAAGAACCCATGAGACAAAGAAAGAAACCTAAGCCATTCTCCAGCTATATGGCCATGATGTGTGATCTCGTAGAAAAAGAACCTAGTTGCTTTGAAGAAGTTGTTCAGAAGAAAGAATGGATGGACACCATGACAAAAGAATACCAGTCCATTATAAATAATGATGTATGGGAAGTAGTGGTATCTTCCAAGTGGATATACAAGATAAAACATGCAACATACGGAAGTATTGAAAAACATAAGGCAAGATTTTTGGCTCGTGGATTTTCTTAGAAGGAAGGTATTGATTATGAAGAAACATTTTCTCTTGTAGCTAGATACACTTCTATCAGAACCATCATAGCTCTTGCAACCAAAATAAAGTGGAAGTTACACCAGATGGATGTGAAAACAACCTTCTTAAATGGTGTTATTGAAGAAGAAGTGTATATAGAAAAACCACAAGGGTTTGAAGTTGAAGATAGAAGGACTCATGTCTATAGATTAAAGAAAGCTCTGTACGGGTTGAAGCAAGCTCCTAGAGCTTGGTATGGCAGAATTTATAGTTTCCTGACAAGCTTGGGCTTTACCAAGAGTAAATTTGATTCTAACCTTTACTTCAAGGTTATGAATGATGAGACAGTTATATTGCTACTGTATGTGGATGATTTATTCTTAACAGGAGAAGAAAATCTCATCACAGATTGCAAGAAGAATCTTGCTACAGAGTTTGAGATGAAAGACCTAGGCCTGATGCATTATTTCTTAGGTCTTGAAGTTTGGAAAAGCCTAGAGAAGATCTTCCTTAACCAACGAAAGTATGCAGTTGAAATACAAAAGAGATTTGACATGTTGGAATGTAAATCCATGAACACACCTATGGAAACGAATTTGAAGATCCTGGTTGATAATTCGTCAGAGTTGGTTGATGCTACTCTATACAGACAAATTATTGGTTCGTTGATGTATCTGACGAATACCCGGCCATATATATGCTTTGTTGTTAACAACTTGAGTCAATATCTAGTGGAGCCTAGATGTGTTCACCTTGTAGCTGCAAATCATGTGACGAGATACCTTAAGGGTACGTTGGATTATGGTCTCTTTTATACTGGAGATCATAACATCAGACTATATGGTTATACTAATTTAGATTGGGATGGAAGTGCTTCAGATAGGAAGAGCACTTCAGGATGTTGTTTCAGTTTGGGGTCATCCATGACTTCATGGAAAAGCAGGAAGCAATCCAGTATTTCTCTCAGCATGGCAGAAGTAGAATACATTGTATCATGTTCCGCTAGTTGTGAATCCATATGGATTCGAAAGTTGTTGACATGTCTATTCGATCTGGAGATGGAAGCCACCGTGATTCTATGTGATAACCAAAGTTGTATAAAGATGTCAGAGAACCCAATGTTACATGATAAGTCAAAGAACATAGAGATCTAGTATCACTACATTCGTGATATGGTGCATAGGGGAGATGTAAAGCTCCAATATGTTGGCACAAATGAGCAAGTTGAATATGTGTTGACCAAGCCTCTGTCTCATGTGAAGTTTGAGTACTTCTGAGACATGCTTGGTGTAGTCCGAAAGGACCTCCCTCGAAAGGGGGAGTGATGTTGATCATACTATGGTATCCTGACCAACATTGGGTAGCTCCGTTAGGATTTTATATCCTAGGGGATTGATCATCCCTGTGAAGATCCCGAAGTTTCGGTAAGGACGGTATGTCATAGTACCTGTTCATGTATATGCCATTTGTGGTAGATCCGTTAGGATTTTATATCCTAGGGAATCTTATCATTCTTGGGCAGATCCTGAAGGTATGGTAAGGATGGTCTGTTAGAGTACCACGTGGTAGCTGGTTAGGATTTTATATCCTAGGGAATATTATGATTCCTAGGCAAATCCCGAAGGTATGGTAAGGATGGTCTGTCAGAGTATCACAAATGTTGTTGTTGATGCACCTGCCTCATTCTGTTGCCACATATTGATGATTTTGTTGTTCCATCTTTATGTTGTTGATGCACATGCCTCATTCTGTTGCCACATATCGATGTTGTTGTTGTTCCAGCGTTATGTTGTTGATGATGTTGTTCCAGCTTTATGTTGTCGATGATGTTGTTCCAACCTCGTGTTGTTGTTGATGTTGTTGTTATAGCTTCGTGTTATTGATGTTGATGTTTCAGCTTCATGCTGCTGCTGATGATGATTTTACTCCAGCTCCATGCTATAAACGATGATGATATTGATGATGAGAAAAACTTACGATGATTTATAGATGTGCCAGTCAGTGTTCTAGATGATGATGATGATGCCGATGCCCTCTCCTTCTCTTGATGATGTTATATTGGGTCATGTCAGTAGAATATCCTTCTCGTTAAGGGGGAGTGTTGAAATATAGTAACTTCGAAGAATATTCTAATTATATTTGTGTTATTATCTTATAAATCAAATCCCCTTTTGCGGATTGATCATGTCGGGTCTTGTATAAGATCAAATCCCCTTTTGTGGATTGGTCAAACCATATTTGTATGGTGGTATTTGTAAAGTCGACCCCCAGTATTTATAAAGTGGTTTTAACCACTTCTAGAAGAAGTCGGCCCCACTAAGTGAAGAGACATAACCCTAGTGCCTCCTCAACTAGTATTTATATGTGAGGATGGTGCCTCGCTTACACACTCTCACACTCACTCTCACTCAACTAGTATGCATATCTTGAAGGCATTGCAGTTGCAGGAGGAAGGAGAAGAGAAGTGCATGCTCAGTCTTGGTTTATCTTTGGTGTTTTGGTCTTAGTATTGGCATTGTATTGGCAATCTATTATTGAGGAATATTTTGTAGGGTTTTCTCCCCCATGAGGGTTTCCTAGGATAAAATGTCGCGTACCTTGTGATCGTGTTTCTTTCAGTGATCCTCTTTATGTTGTTGTTTTGGAAATGCATTGAATTTGGAAATAGCCTAATAACAACAGTAAAAAATTAACAACAAAATACTCAAACTAAGGGATATAGCATTGTGATTAAGTTTGCATTTAAAGAATTAAAAACAAATATAACAACCACAAGTAATGGGTATCCACAAAACACAAGCACTTTTATGTGATTTTAATACCAAAATGAAGGATACTGTCACAACAATCCAAATGACATGTACCCAAAGCCAACTTCCAAATTGGAAAAGCTTTTAAAGCGCGTATTATTCCATAAGCCACCCATGACTTAGAATTGTTATTAACATGGGAACATTACACAAACCCCTTTTTTTGTATTTTTCCCTTTATTACTACAAAGGGGTAGTAATCATATTAATCTAGCCAACACAAGGAATAGTAAAACTTGGTTGTATTAATAAGATATATTTCTAAGTGATGTAAGTCTCAAATCAAAGTAGTTTTTCCCACGTCTAAAATTCAAATATCCTTTACATCAATAACAAGCAAAATATTTAGCAAACACTCTAGACCATGGAAAATTTAAGAGGCTAAATTTCCATGACATTTTCCAAAAAAACAATTTTTCCATTTTTTTTTAATTATTTGGCCAAATTCTATAAGGTAAAAATATTTTACTTTAAAAATCAACAAAATTTTCTAGAAATTAAATTAAATATTTAGAGATTTGAACACGTTTTAACAAAAATATTGTCAAAAAATTTATGGTTGGAATTTTAAAAATTAGTAACATTTGTCAACAACACCTTAAAATAAATATGGTCCTTAATAGAGAAACATATAATCTTCAAAAACAATTCCTCAAGTATTTGGAACATTGAATATCCCATTAAACAACAAACCATCCAATCCAAGAAATGACCATCGTTTTTTTATAAAAATAAGCATGCCTTCAAAGCTTCTCCTGTTAACCAATTAATCTAGTAATAGTGACAATGCTAAAAACAACACTAGTTGAAATGTTTGTTCTATTTCCACAATCTAATGATAATCCAAAAAAAATCCATGATTAGAAGTTGATCTATGTTCTTTAAATTAATTATGAACTTCACATAACCAACAAGAACATAGTTGCAATCCTATATCTTGGATAAAAATGTATGATAGCCTTAACGGCTTGGGGTTTAGGAGAGTGAAATAACTATAAAGTGTGAGGACCTAATTGATGTTAACTATCGACAATGAAACAACATTTAACAAAATAATTTCACAATAATTCTCTAATTAGTTGATGGTAATGAATCCCCATGGTAGGGAGGCACAATTTTATAGAAAGTAACAAATGACCTAAGTTGAAGAAACTTCTGAACTTCCTCAAGCCAATACATGAAGATGGGATTGATGTGTGCAATGTTTGTTGGAGGGGCTTAACCATAGAAGGGGGGTTTTATATGTGTAATTGTGTGATATCCTTAATATTTTGATGTTTGTTGGAGGGGCTTGACCATAGAAGGTTTTACATGTGTAGTTGTGTGATATCCTTACCATTTTTCTTACTTATGACAATTTAATCAACTTAATCAACTACTTTAACTACTTGGTTTCTCATTTAAAATGAAATAAGGGAATTTTCAATCTYGATTGTGTCAAATCTCCTTAGGTGTACCTTGTTTCAGTTATGTGGGTTTGTTATTTTGAAAAGAACCAACACTATCTTGCAGATAGAAGATCAAGTCTTCACCATGGACCATCACAACTTGTAAGAGATAAGRAATATCTTAAGAACTCATGAAGAAATGGTTTAGGGAAATAGAGAATCCATTCTTACTCTCATCACCAAATCTCATAAATATGAACAACAATGTATTTCACAAATTACAAATATTATGATCACCCTGGTGCAAGTCAAACAACAACTAGTCATTCTCGAGGAAAAATGCAACTTCCTGAAATCTATGGTGGATAATTTGAACAAAGAAGCTCAGTCAATGGCCTCTAACTAGCGTATGCCAGAACAAGGTGAACATAAGGATGAAGACATTGTCATTTAGCTAATGTGAGACATAGAAATAGGAGAACAAGAGCCAAAGCATACAACTAGCCTAAAAGAGGCCACAAGTCACCACTCCTTTTGTTAGTCTATTTTCTTTAAAGTTATTAGTATCTTAAGTGTTTTTTACAAGATATCTAGCAATAGGAAAATTTGAGGAATTTTGCCAACAAATATTAGAAAACTCTGTATTTTGATCTTGATATGTGCAAACTGTATGAAGCATGAAGACAGTATGTGTGTTTAAAGAGTGTTGTTAGCCTAGTTACAACCATTTTTTCTATTATAAATTATCCATTTCTTGTTATAGAACCATTTTTGCTATTATAAATTATCCATTTCTTATTATAAAAAAAAAAAAGGAAAAATAAAAACGAACATCTTCTAATCATTGCTCAATAATATGTTTAGAATAAGATGACAATGAAACCATTTCTTATTCTGGTTAAATTAAAAAAGTCAATATTTGTTCCAAATTTAATGAATATAGCAGAAGAGCATCAATTTAATATTAAAGTGGTTCACACATTATGAAACACACACAAACACATACATATCTTCACTAAGGGTGGAGGTGTGGACGTGCATATGTGTTTTTAACTAAAGTGAGGATGTCCATGTGTACACTTTATCATTCTAGCTAGATTTTAAAATTAATATATGTTTCGAATTTAACCCAAATAGAACAAGAGCATTAATTAAATACTAAAGACACGTATCCTTACAGAGGATAGGTGGGGAGGATGAGGATGTGCATATGTGTGTGTTTCACTGAAGTGAGGATGGGCATGTGTATGCTTTATCATTCTAGCTAGATTTCAAAAATTTAATATTGTTTCACATTTATATAACAAAAGAACAATAATACAGTGCTAAAGACACATAATCATACAGGGTGAAGATGTGTGTGCGTGTGTTTAAGTGAGGATGTGCATGTGTCCACTTTATCATTCTAGATGGATTTAAAAAATCAACATGTCTCAAATTTAATCAGTGTAGCACAAAAGCATTAATTCAATGCTAAAGAAGCACATCCTCACAAGGGATAGGTGGTGAGGGTGGAGATGTGCATATGTATGCTTTGCATATTGTGTGTGCTTTTCTAAAGTTACGAGAGTGAGGATGTGCATATTTGTGTTTTGCATAACGTGTGTACTTTGCTAAAGTGGCTCAAACAATATGCAATTTCAAAAGAGTTAAAACTTATAAATACAAAGAAAATGACTTTGCTTAATAAAATGGTTCATATGTTATGAAACTCCAACAATTATAAAGACATTTTATAAATGGAAATTAATACTCTTAAAATCCATACATCAACAAATTTAATCATAATTCAATCTATTGTTTTGCGCCCCACCCTTTATGATTAACTATTTGTCTGCAATAACTTATACTAATGATTATACCAAACTTACACACACATCCATAAACCTCACATTTAATAAAAAAAATTACTAATCAACACTTGATTAGTATAACATAAATGTGAAATATTATAAATATCTATGAGATGCTAGAAACATGTAGCATATGACAGGCTTTACTAAAATGTCTACCAATATTTTGGAATTTCTTCAATCATTATATTCATCAATCTTCAATTATTACAATGAGTATCAAAACATTTCTCATTGCACAATAAGATTATCAAGTCATTTCATGCATATACTAAATTTCATGTTAGTGAATTTCAAGATGGCTGTCAAAACCATGTTGGTTGGTTATTATAAGAGTGTGTTGCTTTTAAAGTGAAAAATGAATTAAAAATGAATTATAGATTTAATACAAACATTTAAAAATTATTTTAAAATTTGAAAATTCATACTTGTCATATAACAAGAAATTTGTTATTATTATTATTATGAAAACATTTAACACTTATAAACAAATCCACATTATAATTCACTTCACTCTTTTATTTTTACCAAAGCTCACGTCATATTTACGACAAGTGCTGCAACTTACTTTGTGCTTCAAGCTATCACAAGGCTCTTTATAACCTCATCTAATTGCCTGTCAAACAAAATAAAATGTTATTAACTAAGTTATTCCCAATTAATGCATTGTTATTAATTGACTTTAGACATACCAAGTTTATAAACTCATCTAATTAATTGACTTTAGACATTCCCAATCTATTTTTAACCTTATATAATAACTTGTTAAAAAAAATAAGGGGTTATTAATTGAATTGAGACATTCATGTGTTGTGCTATATACTCTATGTGGATCTTAATCAAAATGCCTAAATTTAAGCCTCGTTATCATAATTACCTTCAACAAAGAATCCTAAAATTAGGACAAGCTCATCTAATTGGTTGTCAAACACAAAAAATTGTTATTAATTGACTTTAATCATTCTCAATTCACACACTATGAATTTGATGACACAACTCTAAGTGGATCTTGATCAAAATGCTTAATTTAAACAACATTATCATTATTTCCTCCAACAAAGAATCTTAAATTAGGGCACCCACATTTAAAAATATAATGTTGATTAACCAAAATACTTTGGTGCAATATACTCACAAAGCACATAACTATGATTGAAGTAAAGTGTTATTACCCCTTTCTTTATATGGACTAATAAGGTTTTCTAATTTCTCCCTATTCTTGTATATCATCTTAGTCCATTCTTCTTTAGCATTCTACTTAAATTAGTTGCAAGGGGTTGGGATCATTATTATAGCACCATTATGGGAATAATTGACTAGAGCGTCCTTAAGCACTAAGTTTTATTGTCGAAAAAGGATTTGTAATTTCTCCATGTTCTTGTATATTATCTTAATCCAAATAATTTATTAAAGTAGCTTAAAGTACTAGGGCTATTGTCCATTTCTTTTTGTAGCATAATGAGGTTTTGTAATTTCTCCTTATTCTTATATATCATCTTAGTCTATCCTTATCTAGTGTTCTACTTAAACTAGTTGCACGAGTTGGAGATTATTAATGAGGTTGATATCTTCACTAGTTTAAACAATTGATGAAAGCATTCTTAAAGTACTACGGTTATTGTCCAATTTTTGTGTAGCATAAGAAGGTTTTGTAATTTTTCCCGGATTACTAGTGAGGTTGATATCATCAATCTAAATAATTGACGAAAACATTCTTAAAATACTAGGGTTATTGTCCTTTTCTATGTAGCATAATAAGTTTTTGTAATTTCTCCTTATTCTTATAAAGAGGTTGATACTAGAGCATCCTTATGGGAATAATTGAGTAACACAACTTTTTTTACAGTGAAACAAAATGCTCAAAATAAGGGATATGACATTGTGATTAAGCTTGCATTTAAAGAATTAAAAACAAATATAACAACTAGAAGTATGGGTATCCACAAAACACTGACACTTTTATGTGATATTAATACCAAAATAAAGAATAATACTATCACAACAATCCAAAGGTCATGTACCCAAAATCAACTTCAAAATTGGCAAAGCTTTTAAAGTGTGTATTATTCCATAAACCAC
>ML778798.1:51429-62790 GCA_009831015.1 Picea engelmannii | reverse complement strand
CATGGGAACATTACACAAACACCTCTTTTTTTTATTTTTTCCTTTATTATTACAAAAGGGTAGTAATCATATTAATTGCCAACACAAGGAATAGTAAAGCTTGGTTGTATTAAGAAGACATCTTTATAAATGATGTAAGTCTCAAATCAAGGTAGTTTTTCCCACGTCTAAACTTTAAATATCCTTTACACCAACAAGAAGCAAAATATTTAGCAAAAAACACTCTAGACAATGGAAAATTTAAGAGGCTAAATTGTTATGGCATTTAAAAAAAAAACAACATTTAACAAAATAATTTCATAATAGTTCTCTAATTAGTTGATGGTAATGAAACCCATGGTAGGGAAGACACAATTTTATAAAAAAAAACAAATGACCAAAGTTGAAGAAACTTTCGAACTTCCACAAGCCAATACATGAATATGGGATTGAAGCCAATACATGAATATGGGATTGAAGCCAATACATGAATATGGGTTTGATATGTGCAATGTTTGTTGGAGGGGCTTGATCATAGAAGGGTTTTATATGTGCAATTGTGTGATATCCTTAATATTTTGATGTTTGTTGGAGGCGCTTGACCATAGAAGGGTTTTAAATGTGTAATTGTGTTTTCTTACTTATGACAATTTAATCAACTTAATCAACTACTTTAACTACTTGGTTTTTCATTTTGAATGTTTTCTCAATTTGATTAGTTTCACTACATTTGAACAAGACTTAGACCCTGGACAACTGATGTATTTGGTGATAGGTAAATAAAATAATGGGATCAACTTTTGAGTCTCACTCCATTTGAATAATAACTACATGTGATATCCTTAATGTTTCTCTTACTTATGACAATTAATCATCTTAATCAACTACTTGGTTTCTCATTTTAAATGTTTTCTCAATTTGATCAACTACTTGAATCTCACTACATTTGAATACATTAATGTTTAATGTTTCTCTTAATTATGACAATTTAATCAGCTTCATCAACTACTTGGTTTTTCATTTTAAATGTTTTCTCAATTTGATCAACTACTTGAATCTCACTACATTTGAATACCTTAATGTTTTTCTTACTTATGACAATTTAATCAACTTAGTGAAAACCTTAATATTTTTCTTACTATAACAGTTTACTCAACTTAATCAATTACTTGGTTTATTGTTTTTTTTAAATGTTTTGTCAATTTGATCAACTACTTAAGTCTCATTACATTTGAATAATAACTCAGACGTTGGCCAACTCATGTATTTGGGGACATGGATGTAAAATAATGGGATCAACTTCTAAGTCTCACTACATTTGAATAATAACTTAGACCTTTCTTACTATGACAGTTTACTCAACTTAATCAATTACTTGGTTTCTTGTTTGTTTTAAATGTTTTGTCAATTTGATCAACTACTCGAGTCTCATTACATTTGAATAATAACTCAGACCCTGGCCAACTCATGTATTTGGGGACAGGGACAGGGAAGTAAAATAATGGGATCAACTTCTGAGTCTCACTACATTTGAATAATAACTCAGACCTTGGCCAAGTGATGTATTTGGGGACAAGTAAGTAAAACGATGGGTAAAGGGTGAACAAAGGGTGAACTCATAGAAGGTTAAGTAAAACAATGAGTAAAGGGTGAACTCATAGAAGGTTAGGCTGATCTTAGTAGCTTATTTAACATATTTTTCTTCTTGCTTATGAAGATAATTGTAATCCCCAATCTATGATCACAATTTCTTGTTTAAATAGGTTTTCAAAGTTTATATTGTAATCCCCAATCTATGATCACAATTTCTTGTTTGTTTAAATAGGTTTTCAAAGTTTATATTGTAATCCCCAATCTATGATCACAATTTCTTGTTTAAATAGGTTTTCAAAGTTTATATTGTATTCCCCAATCTATGATCACAATTTATTGTTTGTTTAAATAGGTTTTCAAAGTTTATATTGCAGTCCCCAATCTATGATCACAATTTCTTGTTTAAATAGGTTTTCAAAGTTTATATTGTAATCTCCAATCTATGATCACAATTTCTTGTTTAAATAGGTTTTCAAAGTTTATTTATTTTTTATTTTTTTTTAAGTTTAAATAATCACAATTTCTCATTTAAGTAGGTTTTTTAAGTCCAAATTTTTTTAAAGTTTAAAAATATTGTTTTTCTTACTTACGACATTAATTGGTAATCTCCAATTTAAGGTAACAGTTCAATTGGTAATCCCCAGTTTAAGGTAACAGTTCAATGTTCAGGGATACGTGTATTTCAATTCAATGCTTAAAAATAAGCAAAAAATAGGTAAAAGTAGTGCAGCTTGAGTGGGCCTCATAGTTAAAAACATATGCTTCCTCCTTAGAGGTCACACGTTCAAAACCAGAAACCAGAGGGGTATAAAGTCTATACATGTTGATTGATTAATATTATCCCTCTGTGATGAAACTTGAAAAATAGGCATCTACTTGATGCATTTCCGAACATCTCTCCCTCGCCAAGTCACAAGTTCTTGCTAATACTAGCTGGCTTATGGGCTGTTTGTATTAGCTACACACAATTTTACGATTTAACAAAAAAAGAAATAACAAAAAAAAAGCAATGGCAATATGAATAAATATTGTAAACAATACATCAATCTCATCCATGAAAAGTGTATTTATCAAGTGTATTTATCAAGAGTGGATTTTGCATTCAAATACAAAAAGGACAAACGTATTACATACAACATTACATAGAAAAAATATATTTACAAATAAATGAATCATTTACTATAGAACAGATCAGAGAATAGAAAAAATATATTACATACAAAAATATATTTACAAATAAATGAATCATTTACTATAGAACAGATCAGAGAATAGAAAAAATATATTTAAAAATAAATGAATCATTTACTATAGAACAAATCAGAGAATAGAGAGTGGTGTGTACACCTTGCAAAATACATGCAACTCTTAAGTGCAGTCCCTGCTTGCTTTGTGGATGTTATTTACATAGCCAATGCAACGCCAGCACAAAATAAGAGAAGCAAAGCAAAGAATGCAACCCCACTTTCACATAAGCAAATCTTGTGGTTAGCTTGAATTCACATCTCTTCCATCAAACTGTATCTTATCTCGACACTCTTTTCTCCTGATAAGCCAGGGCCATTGACAGCCACGTGCCAATCTCCCGAAGTCTTGATATTACTGTTCCAGTCAGTGGTGGATTCACCAAAGTGGGCCTCATGCATCTCTCAACAACCACGCTAACTTGTTTGCTATTTTTTTCAACGTCTGACAATTCATCAATGTCTGACAATTCAAGTGGATGTAAAGCTGGATGCAAATATGCAGAAGCTAAGCTTGACAGGAAGGTCTCCATTTCCCCATTTTGCTCATCTTCCCTGTCCTTACTCATTAGATCCTGCCAATGATGTTGATGTCAAATAAAAAAATCCCATGCGTTCACAATGCAAGAACATAATAATAATGTCTAACAGTTACTCCAAATCACTCTGAATACTGTTCATAGTATTCATTCAATGAGAGTTGAGCATAAAAATATTCTACATAATTTCTTTTATCTTTTTAAGAGGGAGCAAATTATACTAATAAATAATATTTCTTGGTATATCTCTCTTTCTTCCGATAAATCCCTGATCTTTCAAAATTCTTTACTGGAAAATAAGTATTTGGTAATAAAACTCTTTTTGGAATCTTTATCCCATTATTTCAATTTTACTGATTTAAAAATAAATTACTATTAATTAACTAATTCATTCACAAAAAATGGGCAATCAGATTGAGTGAAGTGAAAATTCAAATTTAAATCCCAACGTATCTTTAAAATCTAAAACTTTTAAAAAGAAATCAGCTATGTTAAAAAAATTATATCCACCTTAAAATCCAAATATCGTTACAAAAATATTAACTCCTCTAAAGTTTTCTATCATTGATTTTAAATAAGCTAACAATTATTATACTTTTCTTTTTAGTCTTATTTCTTCTATGGTTTTTTTTCTCTGTATATGAATTAAAATTTAGTCTTTCTAAAGATTTTATTTCAGGTATAGTCACAAACTTGCTTAATTAATTTCTTTGTGTGCAAGCTAACATTCAAACTCAGATTGAAATGCATGATTCTAAAAACATGCAGCACGGTTCATTTAATTAAACGTTAGAGATTATGTTAACACATAAAGAACGATATGCACAGTACATGATATTGAGTAAAAGTGGACGCACCTCTGCAGAGTAATTCTGAAATGTATGATAGAAACGTTGCCTGCAGTATTGGTTGAAAAGAAGAGTAAACACGATTAGTGGTAACATCAGGCCTGAAGCTACAGGAACTTTCTTTAGCCCAAATATTCCCAGTGCAATTATTTGCATCAGAATCAATGAAAATATGGTGCCGTTATGCACAACTGGCCAATACCGTCCGCCAGTCTCGTATTTACTGCGATATACGTTCAGCATCTAGATAGTAACAGATTCAGTTTTATTAGAGCATTCCATATGTAACTCATTAAAATCAAGATAATTGGCATTTTTAAGATCATCACTCTGTTGGTCTGTAATAAAATGATTTTTTATTAAAGCAATACTTATAGTACTAAAATGCAAATAGTCACCCCTTCAAAGAGTACATGCTAAGCCATACTTCCATCTATAGCATTCCCCCTACCTAACTATACAAGTAGTGCATGAGATCTAGCTCCTGCATCTAGCCTATCATGATCTTAGCTGAACACTGAATAGCTATACCGAAAATTAAAAAATATAAGATCACAATTCCACATTTTCCGCTACCCATAGATGTCAAGATTGCTAGGAATAAAAACCATAGAAAACATTTGAGTAGATAATCTGGAATTCAGATCTGCAGTTGATCTGTAAATTGCCCTGGATTTTCCACTGGAACAGTTCATCACAACAGATCCTATTATATTCTGCAATCTCTTATTATGCAGTGTTTAACTTTAGAATTAATATTACTAGCTTAGTGCACAAATACTAAAATAAATTGAAACTGAAATGAAAGAAGCTAAGCAAATAACACAGCATCCAATTAATGAACACAAGATGCACCCTAGGAAAACCCAATTAGAAAAACCCAGCTAGAAGGTGACGTCCATGCCTTGCTCTTTTTTTCTCAGTTATGAAATGCAAATACAAAGAAAGTGCACTCAATATGGAGTTATCATGAACATCATGGATTGCATGGCTGCTATAGGATCTTCTACTTCTTTTGTTCTGCTTCAATATCCCACTCTCAATGATTTTCTCTACTATGGAACAATACTCGATACAATAAGAATGAAGCCCCTTCCTATCCTAGCGGCCCAGTATTTAGTAGTGTCTTAATAGCTGTCTAGGGTTAGTGTTAGGGATTTTGCATGCCTCAACTCCCAATTAGGGTTAGGGTTTTGAACCCACTAGATTATTATTGAAAGTCCACATGTGACTAACTCTACATGTGTTAGTAATGGATACTGATGTGGCATCCACTCGGTATCATGGTGGTCAACAAGATAGGTCGACTTGTGGCCTGCTTCATATGAACTCAGATTTAGGTGAGTGCAATGTTGGAAAGCTCTTGATGTGTGGTGGTCAATGAGATAGATCGACTTGTGGGAGGCATAACCTGCTCATATGAACTCATATTGAGGTGAGTGCAATGTTGGAAATCTCTTGATGTGTAGAACAGTGTCAAGAGGATGAAAACTTTGTTTGCAAAGTTTTGACCCCAAAAATAGCCATTTAAGGCCTCAAACAGACCTTGAAAGTTTTTGGAAGATGGAAACTTTGTTTGCAAAGTTTTGACCCCAAAAATAGCCATTTAAGGCCTCAAACAGACCTTGAAAGTTTCTGGACCCAAAATAACCAATGCTTGATCTGTCCCTAAAATGGGCCCTACAAGTCAATAGCTTCAACTTTTCCACCCAAAAGTACCAAAATAGATGACAAATTATATAATGATCCATCTCGGATCAGCAGAAGAAGAGGGAACAATGTAGAACCTAATGTTTGCAGAGTACATATGTATTCAAGTATTTGAAATTAGTTTTTCCAACCACCACACTTTCTATAAATCAATTCACTTTCTTAAATACTTTTCATTTGTACACTTCTCAACACAACAATACTCATCTTTTCATCAGTTGGACAATTAATACGTTCTATTCTTTCATTTCAAATAGCTTTAGTAACATGTCCAGCAAAGGATAATTCAATCATTACCACTACTACCATTTTTCAACAGCAGTGGATGCAACAATTTCCACTTCATGGGGAGATTCACACGATGATTTTGACCTTAATTTAGTAGTTTCATGATGTGCAACAAGTAAACCCCATATATAGGTAAATTTCCTCAAGCATTGGCATTGGCAATTGGATGTAATCTATCCCTAAAACAATAATTATGTCATCATGCAAGGTTACTGTTATCACCCATTTTAGAACTCGTGCAAATCCCTCACAAGATGCAAGACAAGTGTAACATATGGAAGTACTTTCCACTGTCACCTTAGCAATTGCTTCCCTCGTTTTAGTGAAGGATTGAGATCCAATACAAGGGAGACTTCCCTAGCAACCTCAAGGAATCCTATAACAAGATCAAATCAAGTCTACAGCCTCCTATCTTGGTTACTCAATATATACCACCACTTAGATCAAGGTTCTAGGTAACAAGGTGGTTAAGTAAAGCAATTCTAGATTTGTGTGTGATGTGTTTCAAGACAATTAGCGATATTCACCAAGTTTAACAAGTCAAATAAATGCCCCAAAACACTATAAATCAAAAGAAAAGCTATGACTTTCATAAAACTTGTAAATAAGATGACTACTTCAACAATGTAACAAGTTATAACAGAAGAAATATATCATCCATTTAAACTAGTAAATATGCAATGAAAGAGAGTTGAATTGCAAGCTAAAACTAGGGCTTCCAATAACAAATGTTGGCTTAAATGCAAATGGCATAAAACTAGCTCAAAACCTCCAAGATGTCAAACCCTAGCAAGCTTAAAATTGCAACAACAATATAATAATAATGTCAAGGGAGATTTGAAGGTGAAAAATGCCACTAAAACCCTAGACGTCAAGCTAAGAGAGGGGGAAATTGAGGTAAAACCTAAATCTACCATAAGACGTCAAAGGAGAAGAGGGATTAGGGTTTAATTCAAATTACAAGAATAAAAGACTAGTGTAGTCTAGCTTCCTTGGGCATATGGAGTGAAAGATGCAACTTCTATGGAGAGCAAAGGCAAGAGAAAGACTCAAGAGCCAAACCCTAAGGTAGTCCACTACAAACCCCGGGTATTGATCCTTTAGGAGAGTAACTTAAGGGAGTCCAATACAAACCCTAAGAGGTCATCCTATGTCTTCTAAGACCTATAGCAAGAGATCAAGAATGAATTTTGGTTAAACCCTAGAGTAGTCCACGACAAACCCTAGAACTTCAACCTATAAGAATAAGACTAGGGTAGTCCACTACAAACCCTAGAAATACCCTTATGTCCTTCAACAAGATTAAATTAAATGATAACAAGGGAAGGTAGTCCACTACAAACCTTCCTAGGGTTTTAAGACAAAGGTTTATCCAAGAAAACACAAGTAACATGCAATTATCACCACTTTGCAGATAAAACATATACTTAATACATCAAGAATAAACCATCAAAGACTTGAAAAGAACACTTACTAGTCAAATCAACGAGCATCAAGAAACCCTAACCATGAAATCATCCACAAGAAACTTGAAAAGCATCCACAAGATCATCTCCAAGAAAGTATACACAAGTAATCCATGATGTTGGTTCTATAGTGGAATTTATTCTCAAAATGTTTTCACTTGTGTATGGAAGTAGTTTTTTCAATCTTTTAAGCCAAATTGCATTTGTTCCTGCTTAAAAAAGGGGACATGCCCAACATTGGTAGGAAAGGAGGGCACAACAGTTAGAGGCCTATCAAGTTTTGAAGACAAAAGGGATTACATTTTGAACGAGTATAAAGTTATGTTGAAGTATGAGGCTAAGGCACCCAACGAAATTTGTCCAAGAGCATTTGAAATCACAGGCATGACCGAGGAAATTGCATGAAACGCAGAAACATCTAGAAGTTTCCGAAACGGGGACGTCCGGAAATGCGACCCCCCCAAAATGGGTACGACTGGGGAAACACGGTCTTTGTGTGTGTGTGTGTATTTTAAATAACACATTATCTTGCCAGAAAAAAAAGAATGATACACATAAATGACATTTTAGAAGGAAAACCATGTCTACATTAACATGAAAGGACATGTGGCACACAATTATAGGAGTAATGCCTTGCACGAGGACACTTGGATACAACCATGGAATAGGATCATTGGACTAGCATCTTGTTAGAGAGTGCACCATCCTAGAGGAGAAGCATTAAACCCTAGGAAAATCATTCCTCGAGAGCATTTCATCATGGGAGTTCGATAAACCCTAGTATGACACTTGTACATCCTTGTATTGTAATGTTATCAAATCCAGACCGATCAACCCCAAAAATGTTAACCAGTGGACATTGAGGTATATAGAGGGATTGGTGCTCTTGATTAAATGTCAAATCCATACTCTCATACATGAGTAATCCTGCCAATCTCAAAATCCTGAAAACCGTTAAGTCTACTGAATTTTGAATGGGACCTAAAATTCTACTTTCTCTTTATGAAGTCCAATGAGGTTAGAACCACTCTCAAACATCTTGAAACAATTAATGGTAATGTTGAAAATTTTACCATTAATTACTAGGGCGGGTGAAACGGTGATGATAGTTGGACAAATTTAAAATGTTTATTAGTGGTTATGAGGGAAAATTTGTGCCACCTAAGCGACCCACAACCCTCTTGGCCGCTTGGACAAGGCCCACAAACCAAAAACATTCCGCCGAAATGACTTTCATATGGGCCGAAATGCCTTGGAAACGTCGTCGGTCATACCATACGACATTTCCAAATCGGGAAACGTCGTACAATATAGCCGACGACGTTTCCAAGGCATTTCGGCCATGATTTAGTGTTGCGTGGAGTTTCTAGTATTGGTACTGAAGAAATATGAAGTTCCTAAGAAGTTTCCTAACAGGTCTGTCTTTGACCTGTTTAGGCACGTTTTTCAAGGTAAGATCATGTTTGTTTCTTGTTGTTTTAGGACTACTAACAGGTCTGAACCTTCTGCCAACTGAAACTGCCTTTTAGGAGTGATTTGATGCTCTTTTAATGTTGTTGTTTTAGGAGGTTAGTGTAGGAAAGTTTGCTGCCCACATAAATACACCTCTAGATATTTTACACTTAATGCTGATAAGGAAATAAGCAAACCACAAATTTAACTCAAGTGATTTTTGGTCAACATGACCCTGGAAAAACCGTCATGGGGAAAACCAGTTTGAAGAGGAAATTTATTATGTAGATATTAAGAAATAGTACAGCAAGGAAACCAACAAGAGGAACCTGTTTACAATAGCCAACTCATCTCAAGCTTGGAAGCAAATTTTCCCTTGAAGTATGATCCCTCTATGCCTTGAAGTGCACTCCCTTGCCTTGGGATTTGCACCCTTCAACTTGGCTGCTTGCTGTCTTCGAATTTGCACCCTTGCTATGTCTTAGTGCGCCCTCTTCTCAAGAGCGCCCTCTCCTCATAGCATGTGTGCCCCTACTCCAAGCCTTGTGTGCCCTCAACCATATGGTGTGCCCTTGCACTTGGTGCACCCCCTCTCAATGGTGCACCCTTCACAAACTTGTGTGCCCTCTTCTCAAGGTGTGCCTCCTCCCAAAAAATTCTTCCTCTCCTCTCTTCTCTTCACTCCAATCTCAAGAGTGAACAATGAATGTCTTTTCCTCCTCTTCCTTTGCCTTTAGCCTCCACATTAGGCTAACGTAGGAACCAATGGCCAAGATTAGATCTAGGGCAACCAAGATCAAGGGTTGAGATTAGATCTCCCTTTTTACTGAATTTTCCTAAGTCACTTTATGTTAATAAAGTCACTTTGTGACTTAAATGCTCATAAAGTCACTTTGACTTTATAACATAAAGTAAAGTGGGTTGACAGTCACTTTTTCCCCTGTGTTAGACACTCAATAACACAAGGGGACCACTTCCCAAGGTACCAAAACTCAACACTCCCTCTTACCGAGGAAAGTGTTCTTCACCACTCCCATCTTGTCTCTGAAGTAGACGTGCTTGCCCCTTGGAAAGACTTCATGAGAATGTCTGCAATCTTCTCATCAATAGGAATATATTCAAGTTGAACTGCCCCTCTCTGAACCCAATCTCGAATGAAGTGGTATCTAATCTCTATGTCTTTTGACTTGTCATGAAACACTGGATTCTCATAGAGTTTGATACAACTCTGATTATCGCAGTGAATAACTGTAGGCCTCAACTCATGACCAAATGGGCCAAACAACAACTTGCGAAGCCAAATGGCCTCGCAGTTGGCCTAACTAGCTTCCATGTACTCTGCCTCAGCAGAACTCAGTGCCACTGACCTATGTTTCCAGTTGAACTAGGAAACAACAATTGATCCCAACTCGAAACAACACCCTGAAGTGCTCTTCCTATCAACTGCACATCCTGTCCAGTTTGAGTCTGTATAACCAATCAACTTGACCCCATCACCTCTGATATAGTCCAAACCATAATCCACTAATCCTGCTATGTACCTCAAAACATGTTTTTCTCCTATCTAGTGCACACCCCTAGGCTCCACCATGTATTCACTGAGAGTGTTCATAGTAAAACAAATATCTGGTCTAGTGTTGACCAGATACATCAAAGAACCAATCAACTTACAGTATCTTGTGGCATCCACCAACTCAAAATTAGAAGCACTAAGCTTCTTCCAATTGGTGACCATATGTGTCGACATGGGTCTACAATCCTCCATCTAAAATCTGCTAAAAATATTCACTGCATACTTCCCCTATCCCAAAATGACATGTCCATCCTCCATACCCAAGAAATAGTGCATCAGTCCAATGTCCTTCATCTCAAACTCTAATGCAAGACCTCACTTGCAATCAACTATGAGCTCCTCCTCTCCAGTGATAAATAAATCATCAACATATAGGATAAGAATGAGAGGATCCTCTCCTCGAATGATGTAAGAGAGATTCAGATCTGCCTCACTCTTCTCAAAACCCATCTGAAGCAAGTAAGAGTCAATCCTTGAATACCAAGCTCGAGGAGCTTGCTTCAAACCATACAATGCCTTTTTCAAGAGGCACAGGTGGGAATCTCTCCCCAACACTTCGAACCCCTGTGGCTACTCAATGTATACCTCCTCCTCTATGAAGCCATTCAGAAATGCAGTCTTCACATCCATCTAATAGATCTTCCAACCCATCTTTGCAACAATGGCCAT
>ML778797.1:2463360-2510003 GCA_009831015.1 Picea engelmannii | reverse complement strand
ACACAACACAAAGAGAACTACTAGAGGGATTGTCAGATGCAATTGTCAAACCTAACGCACCCACACACACACATGTAAAGAATATAACATATACCCAACACTGAGACCATAATCCAATGTACCCCTAAGGTACATTATCACATGTTTTGTTGAAACCGAATGAACCTTCCTGGGATGCTCCATATACTGAATCAGGGTGTTCATAGCAAAACATATATCTGGTCTCATGTTCATCAAGTACATCAACAAACCCACCATCTGCCTATATAAAGTAACATCCATAGTCTCTGAAGCCGTATCCTGCAACAACTTCAGATTTGATACCATAGGTGTAGCCTTTTCCTTGCAATCCAACATCTCGGACCTCTTCAATATTTCCACTACATACTTCCCTTGATTCAAAAAGATCTCATCATGTCTCTATCATACCTCGAGACCCAAAAAGTAATGCATCATCCCGAGATATTTCATCTCAAAATCAAAAGCTAGTTTTCTCTTACACTCTGAGATGATATTTTCCACACATGTTAGAAACATTCCATCCACATACAACAGTAGTATTACCATACCATCATCCAAAACCTTAAAGTAAAGGTTAGGATCTTCACTGCTATTTGTAAATCCTAAGCTCGTCAGAAAACTATGGATCCTTCCATACCATGCTCTGGGTACCTACTTTAATCCATATAAATCCTTCTTCAATATGCACACATGCATCTCCTTGTCATGTAACTTGAACCCTTGTGGCTGCTCCACATATAATTCCTCTTTTATTTCACCATTCAAGAAGGTTGCCTTCACATCCATCTGATGCACATTCCATTTCATTATTGTGGCCAACAAAAGTATATTCCTAATCGAGGTGTATCTCTCCATGGGAGAAAATGTATCCTCATAGTCAATGCCCTCCTTCTGAGAGAATCCTCAAGCCACCTAGATTTATACTTTTCAATACTGTCATCAGCTGTATGTTTCATTTTGTAGATCCATTTTGAACTTACTACTAATTTCTCCTTCGGTCTGGGGACCACATCCCATACATCATTCTTTACTATGGATTGATATTCCTCCCCCATGACATCCTTCCATACCCTATTTTCTACAGCCTCTTCATAATTGGATGGTTCTGCATCCATGATATCACACAAACATGCCACATAACTGGAATATAGTTTCGGCTTCTTACTTTCCCTGAGATATTTTTCTGGAGCACCATATCTTTCTGCATCTCTTATGAGCTCATTTTCCCCAAGTTGGTCTTCTCTTGCGAGAAGGCATCTCTCCTGGCCTATGAGTTTTTGCCATGTCATTATCTTCATGAATGACTTCCTCTGGTTAAACTGATTCTACCTCTGGAACTATAGTAACTTCATTCTCCTCCTCATGAACCTCTTTTGCATAGTCCTATTTTGATTTGCTAAAAGTTGCACTCTCATCGAAGGTGACATCTCGTCTAATATCAACTTTCCGGTGACCGGGAATATATATCATGTATTCCTTTGATGTATCATTGTAACCAACAAATATGCCATTCTTTCCATATGGATCCAATTTTTTCCTCTTTTCCTTGGGGACATGCACAAATATGGGGTAGAGAAATATCCTTAGATGGCTGACTTTTCTCTTCTCTCCTGAAAACATCTCGTTTGGTGTCTTGTTTTCAAGTACTTTGTGGGGACTTATGTTATGCACGTACATTGCAATATTTGTTTCTTTTTCCCATAGATGCATAGGTAGATCTTGAACATGGATCATAGCCTTCACTGCTTCCATGATCATCTATTTCTTCCTTTCTTCTATTGCTGAGGATTGTAGGGAGTAGAAAGCTCCCTCTTAATCTCATCTTCCTTGCAATATTATTTGAATTCCCCTGAAGTGAATTCTCCTCCATTATATGATTGCAAGGTCTTTATCTTCCACTCTGTTAGGTTTTCTACCAGTGCCTTAAATTCTTTGAATTTTCCAAACACTTCACTCTTTGCCTTCAACAAATAGATCCAAGTTTTACATGACTAATCATCAATTAAATACACATAATATACATACCTGCTTAGTGAAGTTGTTGACATCAATCCACACACATCTGAGTGCACGATGTCCAATACTCTTTTGGCTCTACTATCGTTGTTGGGAAAGGAGTGCTTCACGTTCTTACCTTGTGCGCAACCTTTATACACATCGTCTGGTTTTTCCTGGATCTTTGATAGTCCTGTCACCATATTTCTCACACTCAGTAGGGCCTTGTAATGTAGGTGAGAAAATATCATATTCCATAATTCATTGGGATTCACAATGTCATGAATTAATGTTGACTCTGATCGCCCTTTTAATTTGTAGAGTCCTCCCTCTTAAACTCCAATCACCACAACATAATCAAAACTATTCCCTCTAGGCTACATAAGAACTTGTCCATCAACAAATGCAACTCTATAACCCTTCTCATCCAATGTTTAAATCGAGAAAAGGTTCTTCTTCAATCCAGGAACATAGAGAACTTCCTTCATCTTCATTGGCTTTCATGAGTCTAACTTGTAGGAGGCTTCTCCTACTCCTTTGATCGGATATTGATAGTCATCTCCCAATTTCACCTTGTGCATTGAATCCTTATGAGTAAGGATAGACAATGATTCTTTATAACCTATCATGTGCTTGGAAGCACCATTGTCCACTAGCCAAATGTCACTTCCATGAGTGACAGTTCATGTAAGAGTTGAGATAAGAACATACTCATCATCACTTGACTCATATTCCTTTGCAACCTTCTTGGGTGGATCATCATATTCAGTTGTATAAACATGATGCCTTTTACCTCCTTTTTTATCCCTTGATCTCTGAATGAGGGAAAAATTCCTAGCAATGTGTCCCATTTTCTGACAACAGAAACATATGATATTTGGGTTATTTCTTCGGCCCTTCTGAAACTTCTTGGGTGAGGAGGGTTCTTTCTTACTCTTTACTTTCCTAGTGTGGGAGGATAGGTATTGATCATCATATGTAATATTCTGTTTTATTGTTTTCATCCTTTCTTATTCTTGGTTGCAATCTTCACATAGCCTATTGAACTTGGGTAGCTTCCTTCTTGAGCATATCCCTTGAATAAATTCATCCCATGGCCTGGGGAGGCCATTCAAGGTGGTCATAACTATTTCTTCTCCATTCATTGTATCACCAATGGATTCTATTTGCTCCTTGATCTGGTTCACTCTTGAAAATTAAAAGTGGATGGTTTCCAAATTATGCATCCTCACATTCTTTTAGATCTATGAATTGTCTTCTATTCAGGCCTTCTCTGATACCATGTTATAATTTTAGAAGTTACAGTTATATTCATTAACATTCATTAACAATTGCATGTAATAAGATCACTAAAAGATAAACATCATAGAACACAAGATATATCCTGGGAAACCCTCGTGGGGGAGAAAACCCATCAACCAATTCTTCAGTATAGATTCCTTCAACCAGTACAATGTCACATTTATAGCTCTCCACAAATAGACCAAGACCAAGATACCAAATACCAAGAAACCAAGTCCTCCTGTGCTAGACCTCATTTTCTATCCTCCAAATACACAAGAGAAGGAAAGTTGTGTGTGTATACAATTGAGAGGAACTCGACCTCTATTTATACACATAACTTAACTCCCGAAAAGACACAACCCTAAGAGGAGTCGTTTTGACTTTTTAAATAAGGATAAAAATAAAATAATAATTTATTTTGAGCCAATTTATACAATAAGATTACAATAACCTTATCAAGGTTTGACAAATACAAATACAAAAGAATATCTTCTGTAGTTACATCAAAAGTTTTGGGTCACTACCAGTGAGGATAATATCATCAACATAAAGAACAAGGATTATGATATGGCTTCCTACTTTCTTGGTATAGACATTAGGGTCAAAATGGCATCTAGAAAAGCCGGTGTCAAGAAGAAAGTTGTCCATTTGGCATACCAAGCTCGGGGAGCTTGCTTGAGACCATAAAGAGATTTCTTAAGGCGACAAACAAGGCTAGATTCATTCTGGACATAGCCAGGAGGTTGTTCCATGTTGATTTCTTCTTGTAAATCCCCATGCAAGAAGGTGGATTTGACATCCATCCGGTGGACCTCCCATTTATGTGTTGCTACAAGGGATAGAATAAGGTGGATGGAATTCATTTTGGATACAAGGAAAAATGTTTCATTATAGTCAATTCCTTCAACTTGATGAGTGATGCAGGGGTGCACACTCTATTTCAAAAGGATTCATGCAAGATGGTCAAAGGTGTGATGGTCTTAATGAAAGGAGTTTGGATTGGAACCCTATACAAGTTACTAGGGAGTGTTAACACCATTGGATGCAACATCATCGTTGTTCCTAAAGTCAACTATACTTTGACTTAACTCAATATGAGTTGATTCAAACTGACTCGAAAAGTCATCATAAGGTTGACTTGACCATGCTATGGCATGAGAGGATGGGACACATGGGAGAAAATGGACTTCGAGCTATGCATAAAAAAGGTATGGTCAAAGATTTTCCTGAATGTAATTTAGAAGTCGACTTTTGTGAACATTGTATATATGGAAAATAAAGTTGGGTGAGGTTCCCATATGGAGCGACAAGGGAAAATGAGATTCTAGAGTTGGTTCATAGTGATGTGTTTGGACCTGTTTCAGTTCCTTCACTTGGTGTATCCATTTATTATGTCTCCTTCATAGATGATTTTTCCAGGAAGACATGGATATATTTCCTAAGGAAGAAGTCAAAGGTTTCTGATAAATTCAAAAATTTTAAATCTATTATAGAAAATCAGACAGATAAGAAGATTAAGTTGTTGAGGAGTGACAACGATGGTGAATTTTGTGGAAAGGAATTTGACCAGTTCTGCAAGCACTGTGGCATAGCACGCCAAAATACCAAACCATATACCCCACAACAAAATGGAGTTGTTGAGAGAATGAACAGAACATTAATTGGCAAGGCAAGGAGTATTCTCAATGGTGCTAGGATCACAAGAATTACGGGTGGAGGCAGTCAACCCTGAAAAATATATGTTGAATATGTCTCATTCGTTGGCGCTAGTCGACATGACTCCACATGAGGTATGGTCGGGTAAGAATCCTTTGGTTTCACATCTCAAAGTATTTTTATGTGATGCATTTGTGCACGTTCCCAAGGAAAAGAGGAACACGTTGGACAAGAAGGTAGTCAAGTGTATTTTCCTTGGATACAAAGAAAGAATGAAAGGATATAAGCTACGTGATCCCGCATCAAGGAAAACAATGTACAATCAAAATTTGGTCTTTATAGAAGTCGAAAGTAAGTCCGAACCTAAGTAAATTGTTTAGACCGAGAATAATCCATAGAAGGTGTGGTTTGAACTGAGGAATGGAGAAGATGATTCAGATGAGTCGACTGAATTAGAATGAAAGGTGGAACAACCAACCTCGGTTGTAAGGAGATCAAAATGAGTAAGAAAACCAGTTGAAAGTTATAGTTCACCCAACTTCCAATTCACATTTCTGTTGAATGCCATCGATGATGAGCCTAAGTTGGTCGAGGAGGCAGTCGACTCAACAGAGAGAAAAATCAAGAAGGATTCCATGGTCGAAGAGATGTAATCCTTGCACAATAATGAGACATGGGACTTAGTCAAATTACCTAGTGGAAGAAATCCTATCGGTATCAAATGGGTATTCAAGAAGAAGATAAACACAACAAGTCAAGTCAAGAAATTCAAAGCTCGTCTAGTAGCGAAAGGATATTCCCAAGTCTAAGGAGTCCACTTCGGTGAGATTTTTCCCCTGTTGCAAAATCAATTTCCATTAGAGTACAAATGTCTCTTGTTGCAACATTTGATCTAGAAATAGAACAGATGGATGTGAAGACAATGTTCCTACACAGGGACATGAAAGAGGAAATCTACATCAAACATCATGAAGGATTTGTAGTAAAGGGAAATAAATATTTGGTGTGCAAACTGAAAAGATCCCTTTATGGTCTAAAGCAATCACCAAGGATGTGGTACCAAAAGTTCGATACATACATCCTTATTTTGGGGTTTGTGAGAAGCAAAGTTGATCACTTCATATATTCCAAAGAAGAATGTGGGAATTTCATATATGTGGCATTGTATGTCAATGACATGTTTTTGATTAGAAACAACATGAACACAATAAAAGAGGCGAAGAAGTAGTTATCCTCCAAGTTCAACATGATGGATCCCGGTGCAGTGAAATTCATTCTAGGAATGGAGATTAAGAGAGATCAAGTAGCTAGAAAGATTTGGTTCAACCAGACAAAGTATATTGAAACAATCTTGAAATGTTTCAACATGCAGGATTGAAAACCTGTGAAGGTGCCAATTCCTGTGGGAGAAATGCTAACTACTAAAAAATATCCAAGGACATAGGAGGAAATAGAGAAAATGGCACATGTTCCCTATGCAAGTGTTGTTGGTAGTCTAATGTATGTGATGGTATGCATTGGACCAAACATTTCCCATGCAGTGGGAGTGTTGAGTAGATACATGTCGAAACCTAGGAAGGAGCATTGGACAACTATCAAGAGAGTATTCAGATATTTTTGTGGCACAAAAGTTTATGCTATATGCTTCCATGGAAAACTTGGAGGTGACAGAGAATTAAATGTACATGGATTTATCAACGCCGACTGGGTTGCATATCTAGATCGACGAAGGTCAACAAGTGGATATGTGTTCAAAATGTTTGGTTGAGAAATAAACTGGATGAGTAAGCGACAGGAGGTCGTAGCCTTGTCAACAACAAAAGTTGAATACATGGTAGCCACTCATGGAATCAAAGAAGCAGTATGGATGCAAAGGTTGTGTTTAGGAATCGAGTTTGAGAAGAGAGCTATGAAGCTAAGTTGTGACTGTCAAAGTACAATATTTATGGAAAATAACCGTACTTATCATTCTAAGACTAATCATACTAATGTAAAAAACCATTTTGTGAGAGACATGGTGGAAAGAAACAAGGTGTTTGTTATAGCAAGATTTTCCTCACCCTATGCAATCTTGTACATAGGGCCTTTTCCCATTTCCCTATGCATACTTAAAGCCCCTTTTTGCAAATCCCAGAACTAAAAATATTATTTTTCTAGATATACGCATCTTTCCTATATTACATAATGTGTATACGTAGGTTGCACCAATACAACCCGTGTACATCGAGATTTGTGCCCAAAATTAAAAAATGGTGTTGATTTTCCATGTCACATCACAAGATCTATGATCCTTGGCCTTCCATATACTGGAAAAATTTCAGATTGACACTTTAGTTCCACTTGAGTGATACAAATGGGCCAAATCCGAGCTATGGAAAAGAGGAGAAAGAATTCATCTTGGGTTGGGTGTTTTGCTCCTTGATATCCTACTTGGGTTGTCTTTGTCTATACACAGTAGAGTATTTATATCAAGTCATTGTTCAGTCCTTGCATTTTCATTCTCTTATATTGAAAATACAAAAATATTAGGCATTTTGCATTGATTGACATTTTTTATCTTTTGAGTCTTTATCGTTAATCTTAGTGCATGTAAAGAAAGATTGCATTTTATTTAGAATTGCAGAGTTGAATTGAGAATTGCATTTTGAAAAGCATATCATTTATTGGAAATTGAAGTTAGTACTTTGCATTGTATTCATATTCATTTATTTTACTTGTTGATTCATAACATCACTAGTTTCACGACCACACCTTTTGAGTAAGCAAGGCCATTAAAAATAACTCTATAATTTAAAATTGATTAGTAACAATTTTATCTTTCTAGGGTGCACAAACTGGCTTAGGATTTAGAGCCTTGGAATAGGATTTTGTGAGTAAACTTCTCCAAGGTTATCAAATCAACATATGTGTCTGACTAAGGGAGTGGAGAAATCCATTGTTTAATCAGTAATATCAGGAGGCTCCACTTACACCGAAGTTAAGCACGAGGTCACATAAGGTTGGTTGAAGAGATATCCCCCCAATACCTTCTTAGCGTTAGATATATTTCTAGGGATCTATTCGTATATGGGGATCTCACTAGTGCCCTTACCTCTGTGCGAAGTGGTGCTTTCAAGGTTTTGGGCTTTGCTACCCTGCCCATACGGTGGACCTGATTTACGATTGTTCGCCTGTGCATCGGTTATACCGTGGTTGATTAGTTGCTTGACTTAGGTACCACATAGGTTACTTGTAGGGGTTATTCTATAGGTACCTTCGGTCAGATAAGGGTTGGACAACACACAACCTTTATGGAAGATTACCTCTCAGAGGGGATCTGACTGACTAGTTGTTAATCCCACAAGGGCCCTTATTGTTAGAAAAATAGAATCGTAGAGAAATAAAATAAAAAAAATGTGGAAATAAAACACTGAAGATACATAATACAATAGAGACATAGGTATACATGGTTCACCCAATGTGGGATACGTCCACCAGAGAAATTGCCAGGTCTTTCCTTTATTATTATCCAACAAATGAAGGGATACAACCTACAACAAACCCACTGTAACTTCCTCTTCTTTCTCTCATATTCTCCTATCTCAGAATACAATATTCACCATGATACATAGCCACAATACATTTCCCTCATAAGAGAGGGTTGCCTTCTAGGGAAAAAAACCCTAACATAACTTCTACCATTAGATATGTGACCTTATAATGAATGGTCCATATTTACAATGAAATTACAATATAATTTTACAAGGAATTTTTTTCTTTGAGGGATTTGACCTCGAAACCCCATCGAGGGATGATGCCACCGAACCCCTGCTGGGGGCTTGCTTTCCCCTAACCCCCCAACCATGGGGATAGCCCCCCCCGAACCCCGCAGAGGGGGTAACCCCCCTTTTCACTCCCCCGCGTGGAAGAGTGTACATACTTATAGGGTGTAAATACTTCATGGGGTATAAACACGACTGAAAAAAAAAGACCACTGAATTAGGAAGATAATCAGGCTTCACAACCAACACTTATAATTGATTATGTTAGCTCCGATATTTAGCAGCGGAGTCTCAGTCCCCTCTTGGGTGAGGCATACCTACTTTAGAGAGGGAGGTCCCTTTCAGCCACTTTATCCTATCTATGTGCATATTGGTCGTTTGATTATTTTTGGTGTGCTCTTTGATTACTAGTTGGACTTAGGATTTTTTTTCTATATATCAAGTCTTGAGTCATCGTGGAGCTAGAACAACTTTCCCACAAGCCTCGCTGCTTGTTACATTTGCCATCGCATTTTGAGTCTCTGTCTTCTAAAATGCGTACAATTATCAAACATGGTACACACACCTCCACTTATTATACTTGTGATTGTACAAGGATAAGTACTGAACCGAGTCATCAAGATACTAGGAGCCCTTCGACCCCCACACATACTATAGTTAATGGTACCCCTTCGACTCCTTCAACCACAATGGTTCTAGTGCTGAAGGCACCTATCATCACTATTACCCATCCTATAGTGAATATTCAACCTATAGCCACGAACCCATTTGGGTCTCTTGGTCACTCACCGTGCTCTAATGTTCAGTCCATCCCTATGGCGTCTAGTCATTTTTCCTATGGTATGCTGAATTTTACATCGCAGTTTTCAAACTCCATCCCAATGGTTGGGACTATGCTAGCATTGGACTTGGGGGCAAAACTCCTCCTTATACTATGTTCTCGTTTGGTGCCACTCATGTCCCCCAAATGATTCCTATCGTGGGAGGCATTCCTCCTTTTAATCTCGGGTCTAATCCTGTTGCTTCTGGATGGAGTAACCAACCTGGGGGACAAGCTACTACTCGCATTCCATTCCTTACACCCACCTCCTCTATGTCGATTTTGATCAAGACATTTGGCACGACGAACCACCTTTATCCTCTAGATTCACACCTGAAGGAGGTCATTTTCACACCTTGGGAAACCCCCAACCCGGGTCCACTCCGACTGGGGGTCATTTTTATAACCCTCATAAAAAAATTCCTACTGGAATGGTGCCCAACTAATCCCTTATGAATCATCTTGGAGGAGGTTCTTACAATCCCGGGCAGGGCCATGGTGCTTACCAGAACCCTATATGGGTTGTGATTCCCCAACCACAATCTTTCCATAGAGCTTTGGGCCAGATTCTGTAACCTCGTCTCCCTTTTCTGGCCAAGCTCAACGTTCCAGACTTGTCTAATTTAATGAATGACCCCATGCATCATGATCCATTATGGCCCTCTGTCCCCACTAAGCTTCCTTCAGATATTCCAAAAATTGAGGGAGGGATTGGTGAGGATCCTGGTGATCATGTCACCACCTTTCACCTATGGTGTTCTTCAAATTCCCTTAATGAAGATTCTATTCGGTTAAGATTGTTTCAATACACCCTCATGGGGGTTGTCACAAAATGGTACATTGATCTACCTAGGGGGGCATACAAAACTTTTAATTAGTTAGTTTTAGTCTTCCTCAATCACTTCCAATTGTCGGTTCGTTATGATTCTGGCATCGAAATTTTGTCGACATTTTGTTAGGATAGGGCCACTCATATCTCGGATCACATCCAGGAGTGGTGTAGATGGAAGAGGTTGATCAAGGCCTATATACCCCCAGAATTCTGGCTAGATTGGTTCCTTAAATCTCTCATGCCTTATATTTTGAAGGATGTTTCTACATCCGGGGTCACTTTTGAGGAAGAAGCAATTTTTAAAGCCCAATAGTTAGATCTTATATATGCTCATTTTGGGATGTTATATGAGATTCTTCTTGACACATCGACATCAAAATATGACCCTAGACAAAATCTTGGACTGCATGCCGATGGCATTGTAGGCTCTATCAATGTGAAATCCGTAGAATCAGTGAAAGGCCATTTGAAAGACTTGTCTCTAAGCCAATATTCTGGAGGGCCAGCTTCGTCTATGTCCTCTAATCCCACTCAATCAGTGGATGTACATTCAATGAAATCGTTGACCAACCCAAATGGTAACCAACAACCAGGCAGGAGTAAGAAGAAATGACGTAATAATAATCATAAGGGTGGGAAGAATAATAATAAACACAAGGACAATGGTAATAATGAAAAGATGATTAATAACGCTGGTGAGGGAAAGAAAGAAAGGTATAAGGTGAAGTTTCCCTATAATCTTTGTACAAATGATCACCTTACTCATTTATGCCCAAAACTTGTGGAAGCTATGAGGATTTTATCTCTACCGCCCGCCGTGATGACGAATCCTTTTCCACATAACCAACACATGGCCTCGAGCTCCTTGAATGTCAGAAATGTGGAAAGTGGGAGTCACAACCCACCGACACAATAAAGTGATCGTTTATGCATCAATATGGTCAAATTTGAGGTTAATGTAGCCACCTGATCTCGTGATTACAATTCTACACAAACTATACCTGGTCCAGAGTCTCCTCCTCCTCCAGAGATGCCCCTACAGATCGAAAAACCAAAGCCACTGCCTCATATTCTGAAAGGAGTAATAAAGCGCTCTACCCACAATCCTAATGCTAGAGCTACCTAGAATTACTCTATTGTTGAGGACCTGGGTCAAACCCCTTGTGTGATGTCGGCTCTGGAGGTACTCCAGACATTTCCTTCACAGAGGAATGCCTTGCTATCTACGTTAGGATCTCTAGATCCTAGTGGCTCGAAAGTTATCAAGTTTGACGTCACAGATGTGAAACCTCACTTGCCTTACCATGTGGAATTCCAAATCCACGTGGGTTAATTGAAGTATACCATCAAGCATATTGTTGTTGATGAAATCACTGCAACATGTGTGATGTCCCTGGTCTGTTGGAAAGCCATCATCTCTCTGAATCTTTCTCAATCTCCAAACATGTTGACTGCTTTTGACGGTCGTTCCTTCCACCCTCACGGTATTCTTCCTTCCTTTCCAGTCCAGTTAGGTGAGAAGATGGTAGAGGTGTATGTTGAGGTGGTTGATGCACCCCTTGATTATAACTTATTACTAGGATGTAATTGGACTTACACTATGACTACTATCGTATCATGCGTCTTCCATACTCTTTATTTTCCTAACAATGGGAATATCATAATGATCGATCAGTTGTCCTTTGCGTATGCTAGTCCTAGTGCATATGTTGGGCCATCAATCTCTGTGGTCAACAATTATCAGTTGAAAACTAAGAATATCGGTGTCATAATTTATTCATCCCTTATGGGTACCTTCGAATTCATGGCACCGGTTCACCATATTTACGCCATGTCCAGTAGGCCCGTTTCATTAGAGAGTTTCGTTCCTTTCGACACTTCCCATTTTAACAATTCTTGGACCCTACCTTCATCGAATGTGTATCATGAAGATAAGTCACATATTGGAATGACCATGCCACTATTGGCAGCAGAGATAGTGTATCAAGTTGTTCTTGACTCTTTCATCAATCCTGATCATATTACCTCATAGACGAACGAGGAGGATATTGTTCTTGAGCCCGTGTGGGCCACTTCGTCGCCTTGTTCACGTGACTTCCTCGATGAGACTTTACCTTCAGATGAATCCATCATTGAGGCCATGAATGGTTCTGACAAACCTTGGGATGATATGCATCATCGCTCTTATTTTCTCCCAGAGCTTGCTAGAATCGAACAAGATGAATTTAGATCTACTTTGAGCGAGATAGTCAGTCACGTCGTAGTTTCACTTTATATGCATGACATTTATTCTGAAGGAAACACGGTGAGTATCTCACCTAATGTCACAATCGATATCTCTCATATCCTTGGCAAGATTGAAAATGCATACATCAGTGCAGATTGTTCGCCAGAAGAAATTTTGATCTACACCGAACTCTTCAAGGAATTCCGAGATGTATTCGCTTGGTCATATGAAGAGATGCTAGGAATCGACCCTCAAATTGTCGAACATGATATTAAAATTTACCTGGATGCTAACCCTATTTGACAATGTCTTAGAGTTGTCAATCCCCGGAAGGCCCCTGCTATTAAGGAAAAGGTAGAGAAACTGCTTAATGTTGGATTTATCTAGTCGGTTCCCTTGACTGAATGGGTATCCAATATCATTCTTGTGAATAAGAAGCAAGCAAACATCCATGTATGCATGGATTTTCGTGACCTAAACAATTCCTATCCTAAGGAAAACTTCTCGACACCTTTCATCGATCATATTCTCAATGAGTGTGCTGGAAGAAATTTTTTTTCTTTCATGGATGATTTTTCAGGGTATAACCAAATTCAGATTAAACCTGAGGATCAACATAAGATGAAATTTATTTGTCCTTGGGGTACTTTCACATACCATAAGATGCCTTTGGCCTTAAAAACATCAAAGCAACCTTCTAACATGCTATGACCTTTGCATTTCACAATCTCAAGCATACAATCGAAGCCTATCTTGATGGTCTTGTTGCTCACTCCCATAAGAGAGTGGATCACCCTAAGAACCTTCGGCTAGTTTTTGAAATATTTCATCATTATCACATCTAGTTGAACCCTCATAAATGCATATGTTGCATTAGGTTAGGACTTCTTCTAGGATTTTTAGTCTCTGAGACTGGGATCATGGTATATCCATTAAAGGTTGAGGCAATACTTCGATTGCCTCCCCCGCGCACTATTCGACAACTTCAAGGTTTACATGGGAAACCTAAATTTTTACATCGGTTTATAGTGAACTATGCCAATATTACTAAGGCTTTCATGTGTCTCTTGAAGAAGGACACCCCTTTTATCTAGGATGAGTGAGCCCAGGAATCCTTCGATGCTTTGAAGAAAGCTTTGGTATCGATGTCTATGTTGAAGTCTCCTGACTACAATAGAGATTACTTGCTCTAATTCATCACATTCGAAGAGATGATTGGTATGGTATTGGTTCAAGAGGATGATGAGATCCATGAGCACATCATTTACTATCTTAGTTGAAACTTAGTTGGTCTTGAGCTCAAATATTCTCACATTGAAAAGCTATATTTGGTTGCCATTCACGCAGTCCAACGATTATGCCATTATATATTTCTTTGTAAAACTATTGTGGTCGTCCATGTAAATCCATTTCAATACATCCTTACCAGGCGTATCATAGGGGGAAAGTACAATAAACAGATTGTCATTTTACAAGAATTCGATCTCAATTTCGCTTCTGCGAAATCTAATAAAGCACTAGTCTTTGCAGAGTTAATATCTGACTTCCCTTGATTAGACAAGAATGTTATTCATGTTGATTCATTTGTGAATGAACACATTTTCCTTGTCTCGTCATCTGACCCCTGGTATGGAGACATTGTTCTCTATCTTCAAACTTTGAAGTTCCCTCAACATCTCTTGCGAGATGACCGAAAATGTATACGATACTAAGGTAAGAACTGCCTTATCATTGATGACACTTTGTATCTTCGAGGAGTATAAAATATCATGTGTCGTTGTTTAACTCACGAGAAAGCCGAGTCTGTTTTAAACAATTTCCACAGTGGGGCTTGTGGTTGTCATTTATTTGGGCTTGCGACAACCCAAAAAATTTTGCGAGCCGGTTATTTTTGGTCATCTATCTGTAAATATTGTGGTGAAGTGGTTAAGAAGTGTCACCCCTACCAGGTGTTCACTCGAAAAATGCACTCACATCCAACCCCTTTCCATCTAGTCATTATTGTCAGTCCCTTCGCCAAGTGGGGGGTGGACTTTGTGGATTTCAACCCAACTTCGACTGGGGGGAACCAACACATCATCGTGGTCATAGAATACTTTAATAAGTGGTTCGAGTCCATGCCTACAGTTAAATACAATGGGAATACTGTCGTCTTCTTCATATTCAATCAAATTATAACCAAGTTCGGAATCTCGAGTGAGATTGTCACTGATCATGGCAGTCGCTTTCAGAATGAAATGATGGAAGAACTAGCATCTAAACTAGGGTTTAGGCGTGGTCATTCTCCCCCCTACTACCCCTAGGAAGATGGAAAGGTAGAGGTCGTGAACAAGTATCTCAATACCATTTTGAAGAAAACTGTCAGCTAAAGCAAATCTAACTAGCATATCATGCTATATCCCGCACTTTAGGCATACTGAAACTCGGTCAAGACTACCACTGGTTTTTCTCTTTTCCAATTAGTACATGGCATGGAGTCAATCTTACCTATTGAATGTGATATCCCTTCTCTTAGATTGGAAGTTTCACTCCTACCTGACACTTCTGATCTCGAATAATGTCTCGTGCCCCTAGAGAGTCTTGATGAGCAACGTTGAGATGCCTCTATGTCTATTGAAGTGAATAAAAGATGTGTCAAGATACAATATGATAAGTTTGTCTGTTTGTGGTTGTACGATGAGGGTGACTTGGTCCTTTTATATGATCAATCCAAAGAACCACTGGGGGAAGGCAAGTTCAAACCCATGTGGCACGACCCCTATATCGCGTGATGTGTCTTAGAAGAAGGAGCCTATGAATTAGAATATTATGAAGGGAACATGTTGGATGAGCCCAGGAATGGGATCTACTTAAAAATATATCATGCTTGAGCCCAAATCTTGGGCGTAACTCTTTGTATACTAATGTAATTTAGTGTATATATGTTTTCCCTTTATTTTTTGTCTTCAGCTTGCTTACCAAGTTTTCCCTTGGTTGGCAGATGTCAAAGTAGTCTTCGGTCTACTTAGGATTTGCAGACGGATCCAGTCATCATACATGGAACTTGGCTTCCGCCGCTTGGGTTGTTTACCCACCTGAGGGTCTACTGGTGTCTTCAAGTGGCGTATGCCTAGGGCCATCCATGAATAATGTGGATGAGTATAACATCGTTATAGAAATTTTGCGTGATGCCATTTCACATGGTATTCTCTCTTTGGAGGTTCTCCTGGATTCTCAGTTAGTAGTATGTCAGTTGAATGATAGTTACCATGTGCGTGACCCTACATTACTCTAAAGATTTTTATGGGTATGAATTTTAGAATGAAAGTTTGATTTTATTACATATCATCACATACATAGGAGTTCTAATTATGTATCCTATGCATATGCTAATTTCGTTTTAGATTGGCATTTGTCACATAACTAAAGCAAAGAAAACATTCTCATCAATGTACACATTATAACATAAGTAAAGCTGAAGATCCATGTTTTTTATATATATTTCAAAAATTATGATGTTTATAGTATGAAATTAGGGCTAACACCCTCAATACACATATACACAGTCGATCATACAAAATTCATGACATCTACGCCTATGGTGCCAGATGAGTGTCATGATTGAAAACTACAGTGTTTGCGAGATGCCGAAAGAGTTGCACCCAAGCTCTGGGAACACCTACCACCTGTCACTTCATAGCCTCTGGCAGATCCTCCACCTGAACCATCAGAATCCTTTGTGTCAAACGAGATAGGTTTCCCTATACGTTTTGAAGGAATCTCTCTTCTTCTCCTCCCACTGCCTCATCTCCTCGGTGCGTCCGACGATGTCGTGGAGGCTCATCCGGCCATCGTGGACCTATGTATGCATCACATACATGTCTAATTAGTACTTAAACATCATCCAAAAAATAATTTTGTTTTCCTATACAAAAATACAAAAAGAATGAAATATTTGAAAAAAATTGACATACCTATGTCCCCATAGGTAGTCCCCGGTGGTAATGGCATGTCAGGGTACCATTTGAAGTCAATCCATGCATAAGTATAGTCATCAATAGATATGATCTGTCATCTCCACCAGTAGAAGAATTCATTGTTATAGGGTGTGGACACTCCTGTTACTCACGGGTTTCTACTTTTCACTGGTGCTTATACTCGGATTGATTCTCTGAGGCACCCGACTGGTAGAAACTAGTATGATTATATTGCATTAATGGGGAGGGACTCGGATTTCCTACCTCCCCTCTGCCATCTCATCACCTCAGTCCACTATTCCATGGCTGGATCATGAGGTCCACGCAGAATGATCTCAACTCTAGGTCCCAAACCTGGAACCCTCTCGAAGAAAAAACTACACAAGATAGAAGTGAACTCAAAGTTCCATTTACCACCATGTTTACATTCTGTCAACTGGATCTTCATGTTAGCCAATAGTGAGGTGCACTAGTCATACACCATGTGTCTCAATCAATCTATTGATTAGAACATAAGCGACCTCAATGCCTGGTGCAATGAGGTCGATCTTGTGATCTGTGTCAAAACGAGAACAACAATATTGAGGCTTAGATTGTTTATCTCTCGGATGGGGAGTTGACTCGAGATATTCTTGGTCCCTGCAATGCAATGAGCCTCTATGTATTCATCTATTTTCATACCACTACCATCTCCTCGAGCTTTGAGGTTGACCACCTCACCCCGACATGACAACCTCGTCAAGAGATAAATGTTCTCAACTTCAATCCTTAATGGTTTCCCATCAAGGTTAAATCTCTCACTATCTGGATCCCATTAATCCACGAGCAACTGTAGCAATCTCACCTGGGCCCTCATCCCTTTGAGAGCCCAAAAATTATACAACATGTATCTTTTCAAGGCCATTTGGGCCCCTAGATCTCTTTCCACAACAACATTTACCTCCTCATGTTCCCTTTCCCTCCACTCTAGAACCATCCTGTAAGAGAAAAATCATTTTTTGAGTTAGCATTCACTAAAAAACAATGTTTAGGGACATATATGTGGGCTGCAACATTCGAAGTCGTGTATAGGGATGAGTATACGTTGACTGTCTTTTAGACAGCCGCGTATAATTCTGATTATACTCTACTCGATGAACGGTAGCCCACGTACACCTAAACTTCTAATTTGTGCCATAAATAACTTAAAAATTGAAACCTAAATACAAAATATAATCCATTGAAAAGAAAGAGGAGGGGAAGAGGAATTACCTAGTCCAGACGGTCGTCAATTCCATCACTCGTAGCTCCCACAATCACCACTTGAATTTTGGAGGTAATGTGGTCCAAAATCCACTATTTGGGTAAAAAATAAAAATGGTATAGTAAATTTGATTTTTTTTACTATTTATAGAAAAAATTTACCCACTTTGCATAGTTTCGGATAATATTTTTGCCTAATGGACTAATATGACAGTGGATTGAGTTGGTTTTTGTAGTTTTGTCCAGGGATTCTTGCAGTTTTCAGCGTTATGTCGACCGCTCATAACTTCAGACATGTATTTTCGCTACCTAGCATATAGGATAGCTATCCATTCCATCATGCACACTTGCATTGTCCTATGACTATCACTCATATGCCTTAGGTACGAACCCATTTTATAGTGTCAAGAAATTTCTATCTACTACTAGAAGTGTCATTATCAAATGGTAGAGACTTACCAAACATGGGTACCCTAGTTAGATCCTCTGCTTCATTCGGTGCCCATGCATAGATTTTTTTCGTAGGACTGGAAGTCCCTTATAGCTAATACATGAATTTATGTTGAACCTCATTTCTCACTCATAAACATGTTGACCTATACCTGGAGGACTCCCAAGCGAGTTTGATTTTATCTCTTTTTCAACTCATTTTCAAAAAGAGAAAAGATTGTCGAGTGAAGTTGTCTCTTTCACACTCGTAAATTGGATTTGAAAGGATGTCTATTTGGTGCAAGTTTATCCATTTTTCAAACCAAGTAGACTAAGATTACGAAAACAAACATTTTTTGGCATAAATTGTCATTGCATCTCATTCCCTTGCTTCTGGTATTGAGCCTATTATCGGTTGTCACTTTGCATTATAAACCGTTTACCTCGGTAGTTTGCATCCTCAACCAAGCAGAGCCTTGCTTATATCCTTCGCATCTTGACACCCTATACCCAGGAGGGAACATTCACCTGAGTTTCCATCTCCCACATGAACCTCGTTGCATTGAGCATAGGTATGTTCCACTGCTAGAACTAGTTGTTCTTACTTGTGACACTCATTTCCTCCTATGTATCATAACATTAATTTGACTATGAAAAAACAAAAAAAGACAGGTGGGAAGGGAGTATTATCTTATATTGGCAATAGTCATGTCGCCTTTGAAAAGAGCACAAAATTTATGAGTCCACTTGTCATCATAATTTTAGGTTTAGCATGACCTTAGGAAGTTGAGCTCATTACATAGAGTTTACTCCTCCGACTGGTTACAATTCCATTCCCTATGGAGAGTTTGATTGATGCCTCCTACATCTCATGGTTTCATCATTTATTCTATGCTTCCAAAGTATTCCATATGTGTCATGCTCTTGTTCAAAGGATTTCTATCAACCTGTGTTGACCATTCCTCAGAACTCTTGACTTTGCATGTCGTCCATACCCTCGGTTTGTCTTAGAATCACATGAATTTGTAGTCCTATTACACACCCTGGTCCTACTTTCCTCATTGGTAGGTAACCTTGAAACCAACAGTCAACATTTCATCATTGGTTATTGACTTGGTGGTTTCCCTTGTGTTCAATGGAAATACATCTATTCACACATTGGGATTCGTTCAGTGTCTTGGATGTCATTAGCCTTATTGGTGGTTTCCTTTCCTTTGTCAGTAGTTTTCCTTATTGGTTTCTATTTAGAGGGTCTTTTTTGTGTACCACTTGCACCTGGAACACGTGAAACACACACATGGTCATTGGTTCGTGAACATGTTCTTTGTATGATTTCATCCAAATCATCAAGCTCCTGCTTTATACCTTGTGCTGAATGATGAGAGATTTCTTAATGCTCTTCTTTCAGCAGGTCTCCTTCCATCAAATTCGGCTCATTTATTCTAGAGATGAGACCTAGAGTATTATGAGTACCTATAGGATTGCAGTCATTAGTGGCATGTTCTCTCACCTTCGACAGTTGGGAATACATCAATGTCTCCTTATCGATGGATTCTTCAAGTGTTTGACCTTGACTCCTTTATTCACACTTGTAAGAATGTACTTGGTGCCTTGATACCTACTTTCATCATCAGTAGGTTGTCTCATGTTTGTTAATGGTATACCTAAATGATCGGCAATCAAATGAAGTCTCATTGTGGTCGACCCCAAATCCTTTATTCACACGATGTAGACTTGCACCTTTGGCGGATTGTGTAGAAGAATTGAAGACATCAGTTTATAGTCGCAACTTTCCTGAGTTGTTGCTACCTTTCATTGGACCAGTACCTATATAACTTCAATGATCATGGGATATCAGATTATACTCCATTGTATACAGATATCTTCATATTGATTTTGAGACTGGTTTTACTGGGCCTTGTTCTTGACTATGACAACCTTTGGCATGTAGCCACCTTTGTATTTCCTATTCATGGCCATGGATAGTTTTTTGGTATATTTTCACATGGATCTGTAGTGTAATTCAAATTGGCAGCCATGTATGCAAAGTCAATACATATTGTAATGAGAAACTAGTTCTTCCAGCTGGGTCCCCGTCACTCCACTTCTGTGTTTTATAATGTATTTTGGCCATCGCAGATACTCCTCTGACCTCACACATTATGGGGCATCTGTTATAGCAAGATTTGTCTCACCCTTCTTGCACAAAGGGAGTTTTCCCATTTCCTTATGCACACTTGAAGTCCCTTTTTGCAAATCCCAGAGATAAAAACATTATTTTTCAACATATACATGCCTTGCCTATATTACAACATGTGTATATGCAGGTTTCACCACTACAGCCTGTGTACATCGGGATTTTTGCCCAAAATTAAAAAATGGTGTCGGGTTTCCATGTCACGTCAAGATATATATGATCCTTTGCCTTCCATATACTGAAAACATTCTGAATCAACCCTTCATATCCACTTTAGGGCTACAAATGGGCCAAATCTGAGCTATGGAAAAGAGGAGAAATAATTCAACTTTGAGAGCAAAGTTACTCTGGAGAAATTATTCACTTCACATTGAGTCTACATCCCTTTTTCATTCAAGTTTGAACCAATTGCTCATCCCCCAAGATCTTCCATTATTGATTGAGAACCTCATTGTCTCTCTTATATGAGCTTGCCTTTGGTGGAGGATTGAAGCGGTGGAGTCCCATCTGGAAGGAACTTAGTTTCTCGGTTATGAACCGTGTTGACATAGAAGTTTGTAACTCGTTCACTTCTGTTGATTACATCTTAATAGAAATATTCTTTTATTTTCCAATTAGTATCTCGCAAATATTTGAATTGTTATTCCATGGGTGTATTTGTTATGAATGTTGATGGATTATTCTATTGAATGTGCTAACATTATATATTATCACAATATGTTTGTGTTTCTTGGTTGTTGAGGACTAGTTGCAGGTGTATTTCTTTGGGTCAAGTGCTCAACGGTGGACTTCATCGAATGTTTGGACAAGGTAGGCCTTTTATCTTGTCTTGCTAGCATATTTTTTTATATAACATTATTGAGATTAGAGTTGATTTCTGCAGTCATTTTCGTCTGTTTTGGTTTACCCCTAGCCATAGAGAGATTTTCCTCATAACAGTGTTGCTGGAGAAAGTAGACACATTGGATAACATAGAAGACTCATTGACTAAGTATGTGAGTGTTGTGAAATTCTCTTGGTGCAGAGAGGAAATGGGCATTGTTGCCCTGGGTTTGTGAATGAGAGTTTAGAGGTCTCCTGGTTTCAACAAAGAAAACAACAAGTGGGAGAATGTTAGGTTGTTATATTCTTTGCAGTGAAATTCTAGTAGAGGTAGATCGACTGACAGTCGAAGTCGAAGGTCAAGGTGGTTCGACTGGGTAAAGACAAACTCGAAGAAATCGATAGCAAGTCGAAGGTCAAGGTGGTTCGACTAGGTAAAGATGAAGTCAAAGACATCGATAGCAAGTCAAAGGTCAAGGTGGTTCAACCAGGTAAAGTTGAAGAGGTTGACATGTTGGTGTGTGGAAACCAACTGAAGAACAAATGAATGTTGACTGGTATTCAACTGGTAATCTAACTTGTTAGTCGACTATAACATAATCTTGAGATTCACGGGATTCGTAGCCAATGATCTGCGTGGATTTGTAACCGTTTTTGGGTGCCTTTTCTTTAGGTTTTTTCCTACTGTAAATCCTATAAAGAGCGCACGTTTTAATGATATAAAAATTAATCTTGAATATGTAATCATAGAGGTTGTTTGTCATGTAGATGTAAGTCGAATTGGATACATGGTTGTCCTTGTGTAAAGAAAGAAGGTATGATGTCAATTTTCACTTAGGTGTGGACCAAGGTTAAGCATGTAACCTTTTATTATGAATGAATAAAACAACAAGAGAGAAGAACGCTCAAGGAATGTTGGTTTTCTGGTTTGGGTTTCTAGGGTAAAATATTTGTGTACTATTTGTTTGATTTGTCATTTACTTTCTTATTTAAGATAAATCTTTCTTCCTCTCTTCTACTAGGTTTAGCATGGAAGTGGTCCTAATTTCCTAACATTAACAACGTAGGAGAATCTAGAAAGAGCCATTGGATAAAAAAAAAGGCAATGTTCGCTTCATTGCTCATGCATGGTGTCTTTATTGTCGAAGAAGGATTCAACTTTTCGACTTGTGTTGACAATAAAAATCGCAACAAGGAATTTCGCCTGCAAAGTATTGTGAAAGCCTATTATTTAAACTATGCTAATAAGATATAATACTAGTAGGTGGGACCCCCTTGTAGACTGGAAGCTTGGAGATAGTCATATCACACATTTTATGTTGTTGTTTTGGTGCTGCGTACAGGGTCTTATATGGTTGACGATGTAGTCTTGGTTTCATTTTTGACATAATGACAGGTGGATGATGGATTTTATGGGATGTTTTGTTATTCGAAGATTTAATTTTATGTTATGATTGGCATATATTCACAGTTCTTATATTTGATTATGTCACAACGATTATTACCTAGCTACACTTGCAAAGAGATATGTTAGTAACAACATAAACAAAAGAAAAAGGGAAGAGACTTACAAAAAAAAAATCCAAAAGAAAGGGCCTATGTTATGCTATGCGCAAATAAAATGAAAACAAGTTAGTGTTAATCCTAACTATTAATGGTTAGTGGCTATGTGATTTGAATTTGAGTTATATTGGGCGCATTTGATATGGCAATACATATGGTATGGAATTTTGGCAATGTTTAATATGAAATTTTTGGGTGGTGCATTTGGAAAGAAATGTGGTCATAGATTTCAATGGTTTGGAATTAATGACATGGTTGAATGTATTAGTGATTGTTGGTTTTCATGTACTTCGAAATTGAATGAAGAGGAGATGGAAGTGATGTGTGGTAAATGCACGTCACTCCATACTTCCCCAATCGGTTTGTCACCCTAGTATGGTTATTGTTGCTTTTCGTTTTGTTGGTGGTTAAGCTCCGATATCAAAGCCTAGGAAGGAAACACTCTACCAACTCACCCCTTTTAAGCTAACCGTTACAAGTATGGTTCTTTTTCACCCATCCATGAATTATGTTCTATGTATGAATGAACAATGGGTCAGTAGTGATTTGGTTTGCGTTTTCCTGATATTGGCAATTATGTAAATGAGTGGTTTTTCTCTTTGGAATGTCTGTGTGGTTATTCGTTCTGCAAGTAAAATATTTGGTTTGGTTGTTGATGAAAATTGTGATGGCTCTCTATGGTTTTTGAGTGGATATGGGTATTATCACTCTATTTTTTGTTGAGGTTTTCACTCTATTTATCCTTGATGGTTGTTTCCTCACAGTTATGAGGGTAACCTTGTCCAGTCAAATTCAGGCTGCTATGTGGTTGTTGTGTATGTTTTTTGGACTTCCTTTTGGTAACTGTGTATTTTCCAGAGTCATAGTTGTGGGTTTATTCACATGGTCGTGGGGTTATTTTCATGGTCTGGGCATCAACGTATCTCATAAGTCGGTCTTAGGGTGGCCATTATGCCAAGATATATGCTTTATGGTTGATTGGGTGATATAAGTTATGCTTTGGGTCTGCATTCCCACTCACATTGTCGTCAAATGAAATGGACAGAAGTTATACCTCTGTGTGTTCTAGGTACTTGTTACTATCCAATGGGTGTTTGTTTCTCCTCTACATCATTGTCCTACCCTACCCATTGTTGAACATTTGTACCATTGAACAGACCGGGAGTCATAAGGAACCTTGTGCTTGTATTGAAGGGTCTCTTCTTATTGGTTGATATGTTTGGAGGACGTCCAGTCTCTTAGTGTTATTGATGACCAAGAGAACTCTTATTTGTATTTGTTGTTACAGAGCACTATTTTTTTTTTTTAATCCCTAACTGTCTTACTAAAATCGAGCATCTTTTTGTTTGTCAAAGATTGGTTGTAAAATGGAGTGGTTATGACAGTTGCGTCAAATACCTAGCTCATTTTATTTGATTAAATTGGTTGATTGGGAATCAATGATAATGTGCAGTCAATGGTTGTCTCTTATCGTTATGATTTCGATTGATATACTTTTACAACATGGTGTAAATTGCAAGTCGGTGACTGATGTGTGTTTCACTAGTCACGATCAGGATCATGGCAAACTATGGAAATTGATGATTGTGATTTCATTGTTTCACTGTGTATCTATTATGGAGGCATAGTGCATGTTTTATTTCATTGCATCATAAATGATGAGGCTCGGGTTTTATATTATGTTTTCATTGCAAAGTTTTATTGGTTAATATAATGAAAAAGGCATGAAATCAGGCAAGTTTTAAAAGTATGTTCAATTTAGAAAAGGGACCTATGTATATGTTTTATTTGGGCGATTGCGAATTTATGGACAATGTTTGATATTTTATTATGGATAGAGATGGAGCAATGTCGTTGTGTGTTTCTTTTGATTTTGTTTTAAATGAAAGAAAATGAATTAGAGACCAAGTATTCTCTTAATATGATAGTTGAAAATCATAGTGATTATGAGTATGATTACATACTGTGTTAATTGAGAAGTTTTGAAGAAATTGAATGTGGAACAGTGATCAGTTTTGACACACAGTAATTATTAAAATTGGTATTGGTATGTTTTTTATTGAATACAGAGTTGGGTTTATGGATTACTTGATTTGTTTTATTAACAATATTTGTTTTTTCCCTACCATTCTCTCACTTTTTTGCACATTACAAGTCCCCTCGCCTTCCCATATTCACTATCCACTCCATGTTCTTAAAATTAAATTATAGTTAAAGGAAACTATGTATTATAACATTAAAAGGATGGCACAGGGATGAGTACAGTGATATTTGTTTTGATTTACAATACAATTGATTGTTTGATGATTTGATTGAGCAGTAATCATGATCTAATTGCCTTCATTTTACCACTTTTTCTCAATACAATCCCTCACATTTCCCAGAACCCTTATTCACCCCCTGCTCATTGACAAGTATTAAATGATTTGTATGGATTGGATTGCATGAGTCTGATGTGTTGTTGAGCCAAACTTTGTTTCATATTTAAAGAGATGTCATGTATGGTTGTTGAAGAAACTAGTTGCTAATCAATAATGCATACATGAATGAGATTTTTCAGCAAAGGTATCCATGGTAGGGGTAATAGAGGAAGAGAAAATTGGAACAAGGGCCCTAGAAGGCCAAGGTTTTCTATACATTTTGATGCAGACTCGTAAGAGTTGAGCCAGCTATTCCTAGCTGGATTTTTTAACTAGATTGGAAAATGAGTGGTCCAACCTAGGCCAGAAAGGCCTCCCTTCCAAGACCCACATGTCCCTGGTATCCCGGTTCCCCCTCATGTCTCATTACATCCTGAAGTCCCTAAAAATGACGGATGGCGAGAGATTGTCCACCCGACAGTCTCCCAACATCATGGTTGGCCTAACTTGTCTCTACCTGCTTCTCCACCTATTAATCAAATTGTCCAAGATGTCGCTGCCCACTCACCAGTACAGGCTTCCCATGCAAGAAAAATGTTAAAAACTGAATCCTACCATGCTCCTGATAAAGCAAAATCTATTGTTTCCCTGTCCTCTCCCTCAAATGACTCTGCCAAATCTGTGTCCTCACGCATGCATCTTAGAGATGATTGCTCTCATGTTATCAATGAGATTAGGCCTAAAGGATCCACACAACCTAAGGAAAATTTAGAGAAATCAAAGGGTGACAGCAGCAACAAGGGGAAGATTGCCTCCCAGAGTGGAAAATATGGGTTTTAAGTGTTTTTATTTATTGATTGTTGAGAACAGTTGACTTCTGAAATTTTGGACAACACACTATTTTTTGGATATATGGATATTATATTTTTGGATATGGTTTCAATTATCATTGATATAAATTGTCAAATTATGAGAGTGATGATGGGAGCCACAAGGAGGGATGTGTTTGATTGATTAACTAGTTGTGTTATTCTTGTTAAATAACTAAAGGGAGTCACAAGGGGTCCCACCTACTAGTTATTATTTACTAAAGACACTTATTATTATTTTATTACTTTTCCCCTTAACTAAAAAGTTGGTTGAGTTTTAGTTAACTTAACTAAAGAGGTATTTTAACTACTTCAACTAATTCTGATTGCTTAAAGGCAAAAGGAAAATGAGGAACAAGAGGAGAATAGAAGGAGAAATCATACTAAGGTATGCTCTTTGAGTTTTATTGAGATAATTCAGTTTTCATTCATTCTTTAATTCATTGAAAACCTAATTCTCTTTTATGATAGCAGGGTCCTATTGTAGACAACAAGATTCAGGGTTGAATTACATCATTCAGACACTTGTTTTTCAGAGGTGTTGATCTATCTTTGATAGTCTGTGTAGACTTGTCTATTTGTGAATTAAATTTCATGACTGATAAAGGCTATTGTGCAAGGTCGAGTGGACAACAATCTGTGGCAAGCTGATCCAACTTTTAAAGTTCAGTTTTTTACTTTCTTTCAGAAGTCCTTTTGTATGGTTTTCATCGGGGACATCTAAGTTTGACTTTGGTCCAAACTTCCTCAAGGAATTTTGTAAAGAGAACGAGTCTTTTGATAAATTGGAATGGAATAATCGATTGCTTTATGTCTCATCTGTGTTGATTATTGACTTGTTGTTTTTACTTCTGTCTCTACATTTATTTTTGCATCTGTTATATTCAGAAAATTACATAAATATTGAATTTTTCAGCAAACTTTCATTTATAAAAAAATCATCCTAACACTTGTAACCAATACTTGTGGATTAGGAAACAATTTTTTATGGCTATAAACATAGGGTGATATTCCTGTCTGTCTTGATTTAGCCAAGTAAGATTTGAAAATGCTTGAGTAAGATCATTTCATATCTTTTCCTCAACATTTATTTTGGCGACCATACTGGGGAGATCTTCAATATCTCTTTGGTTGGTTTTTATGCTTGATTATCATCGAATACATCTTTTTTTCTGATATTGATTCTTTGATTGTTAAATTTCTTAATGATTGTACCTGTTGCAAGGCAGCATAATATTAAGCCCGGTCTTCAAGATCAGACCAGCATTGCTTTAAATTTGTTTAACACCATTTTAAACACTTCTAATACTTGGGCTAAGATTAATCGTTCATGGGCAGCACTAGAACAAGACATAAGCGCCCAATAACGTTGGGAAGCTAGATGTAGAAAACTTAGGAATCAGCCATAACTTTCTTTTTCCTTCATCTTTGACCTTCTTTTCATGTCCTTAGAATCTCGTGTTTCTAGGAGAAGAAGAGGCTTATCACCTTAAATTAATCCTATTGTTGAAATTAGAAGAAGGAACATTGTGTTATCAACCCAACAAAGTGCTCTAAGGAGAATCTTGTCTGATTCTTCCAGTTCTTCTTTCTCTCCCTTACCTATTGTTAGTCTCTAATTTTTCTTTTGATTTAGTGAGAAACTCTAATCCTAAACCCTCCCTCCATGCACTTCATTGTTTTCTTTCATTTGATTTTAATCTTTGTTTTCAGTTTGTTATGTTTCACATTTTTAGCTTTTTGAATAATTTCCTTAAGTTTGGGGAGTTAAGACATGGTTTTACAAGATGTGTCACTTCATATGCCTATTTGAATCTTGCAAATTCAAAATTCTGCCAAGTTATTAATAGCGCTACTGGAATAACATTATTCCCGTAGCGCTAATATAATCATGCATGATAAGCACCAACCACCCTGGTTTTGTTATGACTACATAAATCGTGGACTGATAATCCGCATGTGTCACACGATATCTCTTGAATCATTTTACAATTCAAACTGTTACATGAAGGGATCATTCTGTATCTGCAAAGACCCTTTTCAGATTAGTAAATTTCCAAACATCATTATATGATCCTGTCACTCGTCATTCTAATTTGTTGAATTATAAGTGCATGTATTTTCCAGAAGAAATTGTTATATGCTAACAGTTACAGGTTGTAAATTCAATTTTCAAATAGTGTCAAGTTGCAACATCATGTTATTAATATGGCACCGAAGAAAAGTGGGAAAATTATTAGGTTGGAACCTGAGGGTACCGAGTTTCTTGATGCATACCCACAAATGACACAAAGGTTCAAGGATGTTGGCTAGTTCGATTTATTTACCACTTTCAAAGGGCATGAGGAACAACTTGCAAATTGGAAATTGGAGGAGAACGATGGTAAAAAAAGGAGCACGCAGTCATGGATTTTGTCAACCAATTATTTCTTCCAGATAAGAAAAACCCAGATTGGAAAAAGGGAGTCCCTCACAGTTGGATTAGACAAGAGTGGCATACCGTCCTGATCATAATTCACAGAAACCCTAAACTTGGCTTATTCAATCCCTAAATCCTGATCCACAGCCAAGAAAACAAAAAAAGGGAAAAGGGAAGAAGGAGCCACATAGAAAAAGAGTATCACAGTTAATGAATTTTCTATCAAAGAAAAAGTAGAAAGGCTTCCATTACACATGAAAACAAAAGAAGACAAAAAATTGGGGAAGATACAAAGAAAAGGAAAATAAATTGCTCAGTATTCTACAAGACCTATAAAAAGAGAAACCACCAGATCATCAAAAGCTGAAGTAGTGTTTTCTGATGACAAAGGTTACTTTTTGTAGAACCAGAAAAGCTACATGAAATACTCTGTTTTTTACCTGTTATAGTCTTTATATTCAAGAGAGGTTACAAAAAAGATGGAGAGGAATTTGTTGAAAACAAAAGAGGTTTTTTTTTGGAACATGCCCCTTCACAAAAATATCTCTCAGTTTTTACACAAAAATTACATTTTAATAGATTCGAATTGATCTTTGAGGCCTAATTTTCTGATAAAGCTACATGAAATACTCTGTTATTTTTACCTATTTTAGTCTTTTTCTTCAAGAGAGGTTGCAGAACAGATGGAGAGGAATTTGTTGAAACAAAAAGAGGTTTTTCTTGGTAACATTCCCCTTCACAAAAACCTCTCTCGGTTTTTACACAGCAATCACATTTTAAGATATTCGAATTGATCTTTGAGGCCTATTTTTCTGATATTTCACAATAAATAATTTTCTGTTTTAGTCAGTAATTTTGGGAGCGGTTACAGAACATCTGGTGATGAATGTTTTGAAACCAAAAGAGGTTTTTGTTGGGAACGATTCCCTTCACAAAAACCTCTCTCTTTTTTTACACAACTATTACCGTTTGAGAGATATGAAGAGATTGTTGGACCCTATTTTTCAGGAATTTGCCAGATTTATTTTCCTAAAAAATCTCATGGACAGCAGTTGACAAGCCACCTCATCAATTCAAATTGGAGATCAGATTGGATATTCTCCTTTCTTATTTGAAACAAGAAACTGAATATAGATGAGGAGGTTTTCAAATCCATTTCTTTTGGATCTTGACAATTATGTATTGTTTCCATATAAACTCTGTAGAAGGAGAAGTTGAAGAGGGGAAAAATTGGAGATCCAAAGGACTTATTTTGAAACTCCTTTTAAGGCATTACTGTTCTATTTGACACTTAATAGAAAAGGCATATGGATGGTTATACACTCTTTTATACTCTTTTTTTCTTTCTTCATTCTTGAGTTCATTATTCAGACTACAATGCATTTGTTTCTTGATTGTTAATTAATACAATAAAGAATTTACCATGGAAATTATTTTCAAGTTTTGATTTCAAGCTGATTGTCTTGTTTCTTTATGATATTCCGAGACAAGAAATTATGTGAAGTTGACAAATTGAAAGATTCATCCTCTATTTTTCTAATTGGTCTAATCCATCTATGTAACTACCTTTTAACCAGTCAATGGGATATATTATGTTCTTATTTTGATTTTCATGTTATGTTATAACCTTGAGCCAGTTTTCGACCATCTTATTCAAAAACCAAACCATAAAAACCTTCAAAACATTTTTGCAATAACTAAGATGTGCTAGGCTTGACCCTATAGTAGTCTAGGAGCAACTTCTAGTTTGGCACTGTTGTAGGGGACAAAGAAACAAAGATATCTTCCCTGGGAGAATGATAAAGATCAGATCCGCTTCTTGATGGTGAACAAGAAGAGGACATGTGCTTGACTGTAGATCTTTCACCATGGCGAATCCATAGTCTAAAGATTAAAAGGCGATTCCACTGGATCCAAGCATGGAATCCATTTTGGGTCAAAGGTTTTCAATTTGTGACTTTTTAGATGTAGTTGGTTTTCCAAACCCAATGCTTAGCAGAGATGAATGGGAAGGTATCCTTCCTACATTTAAAGGTGAAGATTGGGAGGTTCTAGCAGAGCATCTGCTGGATTTTAATGAGTTTATTCATGAATGTCAGATTGTGCATGAGGATGTCAAGATCAATCTTTTCAGATACTCGTTGAAGGGAGCATCCCTCTACTAGTGCAGATCTCTTCCAGCTTCAAGTATTAACTTGTTGGCAAGTTTTCATAATGCTTTCAATATATTTTGTACACAAAAATTTTCAGTTGAAATTCTTTTTGAAAATTTCTGCGATATATTTGAGAAGCATATTCAGCAGAAAGAAAAATTTTCTTCTGATGGTAAGGATGAAAATTATGTTGTTGAGGAAGATCATCAATATTCAATTGATGACAGGGACAAAGATTGCATAGTTGTAGATGCATTTGATCTCATCTCTGATGCACATGTTGTTTTTTATTTGAATGAAAAAATTCATGTTTATGATGCGTATAAAGAACAAGTATTTCCTCAGCATATTATTGATAAATCTGATACACATAACAGTATTGATGAACGTTATCAACAACCTGTTATCTTTATGGTGACAGAAGTTGAGCAACAACAGATTTATGAAAACATCCTGCACATTATTCATGAACAATTGGAACCAATATATGGCAGTATCGAGTAGCAAGCAAAGGTAACCATTTTTAGTTATCAATCTACTTATTTCTATGATCTGGTGGCCATTTATATGGATTTATGTTTCTCTGAAGATTTCGGCCTTGCTATTTTTGGAATTAAATCAGATGAGGGTTGTAGGTATGTGTTACAAATTAAAATTTTGTTACACATAAATAATTCTTCTCTAATTTATATCTGTGTTGAAAGAGATTTGGTAAATGGTTTGACATTATCATGGCTTCATTGGAAGCATGATGTCACATGATGAGCTAGTTTTTATTGGTTAGAAGTAGGAATAGATAGAAGAATAAGCTCACCATCAAGTATGAGATTATTTTCAGTCTGTTAGTTTGCAACAAAAAATTTGGTTTCAGTTTTGAAATAAAGACTCCATGCCCAATGCATATAAAGCACTATTGACAAGGGTAGTTTTGGCTTCAAATGAGGAGTAGAGTTGCAGAAGTTTGGGCCAAATTTGAATGATATTGACTGACTCCATAACCCAATGGACTAGGCATAACATAGAAAAATGTGAATGTTTGCAGAGACAAAAGTTTGTAGGTTGTGTTGCATGGATGCACAGAGGAAAAGGCACAGTGGTATGTTTGTTCTTGATGCCTCACGGGGAGAGAATCATCCCCCAAAAGGAGCCAGCGTTAGTCTCTAATTTTTCTTTTGATTTAGAGAGAAACTCTAATCCTAAACCCTCCCTACCTGCACTTCATTGTTTGCTTTCATTTGATTTTAATCTTTGTTTTCAGTTTGTTATGTTTCACATTTTTATCTTTTTGAATAATTTCCTTAAGTTTGGGGAGTTAAGACATGGTTTTACAAGATGTGTCACTTCATATGCTTATTTGAATCTTGCAAATTCAAAATCTTGCCAAGTTATTAATAGCGCTACTGGAATAACATTATTCCCATAGCGTTAATATAATCATGCCATGATAAGCGCCAACCACCCTGATTTTATTATGACTACATAAATCATGGACTGATAATCTCCATGTGTCACACGATATCTCTTGAATCATTATACAGCTCACATAGTTAAATGATGGGATCATTTTGTACCTGCAAAGACCCTTTTCAAATCAGTAAATTTCCAAACATCATTATATGATCCTTTCACTCATCGTTCTAATTTGTTGAATTATAAGCGCAGGTATTTTCCAGAAGAAACTGTTATATGCTAACAGTTGCAGGTTGTAAATTCAATTTTTGAACAGTGTCAAGTTGCAGCATCGTGTTATTAATATGGCACCGAAGAAAAGTGGGAAAATTATTAGGTTGGAACTTGAGGGTATTGAGTTGCTTGATGCATACCCACAAATGACATAAATGTTTAAGGATACTGGCTAGTTCGATTTCTTTACCACTTTCAAAGGGCGTGATGAACAACTTGCATATTGGAAATTGGAGGAGAACGATGGTGGAAAAAGGAGCACGCAGTCATGGATTTTGTCAACCAATTATTGCTTCTAGATAAGAAAAACCCAGATTCGAAAAAGGGAGTCCCTCACAGTTGGATTAGACAAGAGTGGCATATCGTACTGATCATAATTCACAGAAACCCTAAAATTGGCTTATTCAATCCATAAATCCTGATACATAGCCAAGCAAACAAAGAAAGGGAAAATTGAAGAAGGCAACCACACAGAAAAAGAGTATCACAGTTAATGAATTTTCTATCAAAGAAAAAGTAGAATGGCTTCCATTACACAGGAAAACAAAAGAAGACAAAAACTTGGGGAAGATACAAAGAAAAGGAAAATAAATTGTTCAGTATTCTACAAGACCTATAATAAGAGAAACCACCAGATCATCAAAAGCTAAAGCAGTGTTTTTTGATGACAAAGGCTATTATTTTGCAGAACCAGAAAAGCTACAGGAAATACTCTGTTTTTTCCCTGTTATAGTCTTTATCTTCAAGAGAGGTTACAGAAAATCTGGAGAGGAATTTGTTGAAACCAAAAGAGGTTTTTGTTGGGAACATTCCCCTTCACAAAAACCTCTTAATTTTTACACAACAATCACATTTTAAGAGATTCGAATTGATCTTTGAGGCCTTATTTTCTGATAAAGCTACAAGAAATACTCTGTTATTTTTACATGTTTTAGTCTTTTTCTTCAAGAGAGGTTGCAGAACAGCTGGAGAGGAATTTGTTGAAACAAAAAGAGGTTTTTGTTGGGAACATTACCCTTCACAAAAAATTCTCTCGTTTTTACACAACAATCACATTTTAAGAGATTCAAATTGATCTTTGAGGCCTATTTTCTGACATTTCACAATAAATATTTTTCTGTTTTAGTCAGTGATTTTGGGAGCGGTTACAAAACAACTGGTGATGAAATTTTTGAAACCAAAAGAGGTTTTTGTTGGGAATGAGTCCCTTCACAAAAAAATCTTTCAGTTTTTACACAACTATTACCGTTTGAGAGATATGAAGAGATTGTTGGACCCTATTTTTCAGGAATTTGCCAGATTTATTTTCCTAAAAAATCTCATGGACAGTAGTTGACAAGCCACCTCATCAATTCAAATTGGAGATCAGATTGGATATTCTTCCTTATTATTTGAAACAAGAAACTAAATATAGATAAGGAGGTTTTAAGATCCATGTCTTTTGGATCTTGATAATTATGTATTGTTTCTATATAAACTCTGTAGAAGGAGAAGTTGAAGAGGGGAAAAATTGGAGATCTAGAGGACTTATTTTGAAACTCCTTGTAAGGAATTAATGTTCTATTTGACACTTAATAGCAAAGGCATATGGATGGTTAGACACTCTTTTATACTCTGTTTTTCTTTCTTCATGCTTGAGTTCATTATTCAGACCGCAATGCATTTGTTTCTTGATTGTTAATTAATACAGTAAAGAATTTACTGTGGAAATTATTTTCAAGTTTTGATTTCAAGTTGATTGTCTTGTTTCTTTATGATATTCCGAGACAAGAAATTATATGAAGTTGACAAATTGAAAGATTCATCCTCTCTTTTTCTAATTGGCCTAATCCATCTATGTAACTACCTTTTAACCAGTCAATGGGATATATTATGTTCTTATTTTGATTTTCATGTTATGTTATAACCTTGAGCCAGTTTTTGACCATCTTATTCAAAAACCAAACCATAAAAACCTTCAAAACATTTTTGCAATAACTAAGATGTGCTAGGCTTGACCCTATAGCAGTCTAGGAGCAACTTCTAGCACTAACATCTTTTGGCGTCGTTGCCAGCGATGAAGCAACGAAGATATCTTCCCTGGGAGAACGACAAAGATCAAATCTGCTTCTTGATGGTGAACAAGAAGAGGACATGTGCTTGAATGCAGATATTTCACCATGGCAACTCCACTATCTGAATATTAATAGGCGACTCCACTGGATCCAAGCATGGAAGACATTTTGGGTCAAAGGTTTTCCTTTTGTGACTTTTCAGATGTAGTTGGTTTTCCAAACCCAATGCTTAGCAGAGATGAATGGTAAGATATCCTTCCTACATTTAAAGGTGAAGATTGGGAGGTTTCGGCCGAGCATCTGCTGTATTTTCATTATTTTATTCACGAACATCAGATTGTGCATGAGGATGTCAAGATCAATCTTTTCAGATACTCGTTGAAGGGAGCATCCCTCTACTGGTGCAGATCTCTTCCAGCTTCAAGTATTAACTCGTTGGCAAGTTTTCATAATGATTTCAATATATTTTGTATAGAAAAATTTTCAGCTGAAAGTCTTTTTGAAAATTGTTGCGATATATTTGAGAAGCATATTCAGCAGGAAGCAAATTTTTCTTCTGATGGTAAGGATGAAAATTATGTTGTTGAGGAAGATCATCAAGATTCAATTGATGACAGGGACAAATATTGCATAGTTGTAGACACATTTGATCTCATCTCTGATGCACATGTTGTTTTTTATTTGAATGAAAAAATTCATGTTTATGAAGCGCATAAAGAACAAGTATTTCCTCAGCATATTATTGATAAATCTGATACACATAATAGTATTGATGAAGGTTATCAACAACCTGTTATATTTATGGTGACAGAAGCTAAGCAACAACAGATTTATGAAAACAACCTACACATTAGTCATGAACAATTGAAACCAGTATATGGCAGAATCGAGTAGCAAGCAGAGGTAACCATTTGCAGTTATCAATCTACTTCTTTCTATGATCTGGTAGCCATTTATATGGATTTATGTTTCTCAGAAGATTTCAGCCTTGCTATTTTGGGAATTAAATCAGATGAGGGTTGTAGGTATGTGTTACAAATTAAAATTTTGTTACACATAAATAATTCTTCTCTGATTTCTATCTGCTTTGAAAGAGCTTTGGTAAATGGTTTGATGTTATCATGGCTTCATTGGAAGCATGATGTCACATGATGAGCCAGTTTTTATTGGTTAGAAGTAGGAATAGATAAAAGAATAAGCTCGCCATCATGTATGAGATTATTTTCATTCTATTAGTTTGCAACAAAAAATTTGGTTTCAGTTTTGAACTAAAGACTCCATGCCCAATTCATATAAAGCACTATTGACAAGGGTAGTTTTGGATTCAAATGAGGAGTAGAGTTGTAGAAGTTTGGGCCAGATTTGAATGATATTGATTGACTCCATAACCCAATGGACTAGGCACAACACAGAAAAATGTGAATGTTTGCAGAGACAAAAGTTTGCAGGTTGCGTTGCACGGATGCACAGAGGAAAAGGTACAGTGGTTTGTTTGTTCTCGATGCCTCACGGGGAGAGAATCATCCCCCAGAAGGCGACAGTGTTAGTCTCTAATTTTTCTTTTGATTTAGTGAGAAACTCTAATCCTAAACCCTCCCTACCTGCACTTCATTCTTTGATTTAATTTGATTTTAATATTTGTTTTTAGTTTGTTATGTTTCACATTTTTAGCTTTTTGAATAATTTCCTTAAGTTTGGGGAGTTAAGACATGGTTTTACAAGATGTGTTACTTCATATGCCTATTTGAATCTTGCAAATTCAAAATTCTGCCAAGTTATTAATAGTGCTACTGAAATAACATTATTCTCATAGCACTAATATAATCATTCCATGATAAGCGCCAACCACCCTGATTTTGTTATGACTACATAAATCGTGGACTGATAATCCACATTTGTCACACGATATCTCTTGAATCATTATACAGTTCACATGGTTACATGATGGGATCATTCTGTACCTGCAAAGACCCTTTTCAAATCAGTAAATTTCCAAACATCATTATATGATCCTGTCACTCATCGTTCTAATTTGTTGAAATATAAGCACAGGTATTTTCCAGAAGAAACTGTTATATGCTAACATTTGCAGGTTGTAAATTCAATTTTTGAACAGTGTCAAGTTGCAACATCGTGTTATTAATATGGCACCGAAGAAAAGTCGGTAAATTATTAGGTTGGAACCTGAGGGTACCGAGTTGCTTGATGCATACCGACAGATGGAACAAAGGTTCAAGGATGCTAGATGGTTCGATTTCTTTACCACTTTTAAAGGACATGACGAACATATTGCAGATTGGAAATTGGAGGAGAACGATGGTGGAAAAAGGAGCATGTAGTCATGGATTTTGTCAACCAATAATTGCTTCCAGATAAGAAAAACCCATATTGGAAAAAGGGAGTCCCTCACAGTTGGATTAGACAAGAGTGGTATATCGTCCTGATAATAATTCAAAGAAACCCTAAACTTGGCTTATTCAATCCCTAAATCCTAACCCATAGCCAAGCAAACAAAGAAAGGGCAAAGGGAAGAAGGTAGGCACACATAAAAAGAGTATCACAGTTAATGAATTTTCTATCAAAGAAAAAGAAGAAAGGCTTCCATTACACAGGAAAACAAAAGAAGACAAAAACTTGGGGAAGATACAAAGAAAAGGAAAATAAATTGTTCAGTATTCTACAAGATCTATAACAGGAGCAACCACTAGATCATCAAAAGTTGAAGCAATGTTTTCTGATGACAAAGGCTATTATTTTGCCTAACCAGAAAAGCTACAGAAAATACTCTGATTTTTACCTGTTATAGTCTTTATCTTCAAAAGAGGTTACACAAAAGCTGGAGAGGAATTTGTTGAAACCAAAAGAGGTTTTTTTTGGGAACATGCCCCTTCACAAAAACCTTTGTCAGCTTTTACACAACAATCACATTTTAAGAATTTTGAATTGATCTTTGAGGCCTAATTTTATGATAAAGCTATAGGAAATACTCTGTTATTTTTACTTGTTTTAGTCTTTTTCTTCAAGAGGGGTTGCAGAACAGCTGGAGAGGAATTTGTTGAAACAAAAAGAGGTTTTTGTTGGGAACATGTCCCTTCACAAAAATGTCTCTCATTTTTTACACAACAATCACTTTTTAAGAGATTCGAATTGATCTTTGAGGCCTAATTTTTTGATATTTCACAATAAATAACTTTCTGTTTTAGTCAGTAATTTTTGGAGCGGTTACAGAACAGCTGGTGATGAATTTTTTGAAGCCAAAAGATATTTTTGTTGGGAACAAGTCCCTTCACAAAAAAATATCTCGGTTTTTACACAACTATTACCGTTTGAGAGATATGAAGAGATTGTTGGACCCTATTTTTCAAAAATTTGCCAGATTTATATTCCTAAAAAATCTCATGGACAACAATTGACAAGCCACCTCATCAATTTGAATTGGAGATCAGATTGGATATTCTCCTTGATTATTTGAAACAAGAAACTAAATATAGATGAGGAGGTTTTAAGATCCATTTATTTTGGATCTTGATAATTATGTATTGTTTCTATATAAACTCTGTAGAAGGAGAAGTTGAAGAGGGGAAAAATTGGAGATCCAAAGAACTTATTTTGAAACTCCTTGTAAGGCATTATTGTTCTATTTGACACTTAATAGAAAAGGCATATGGATGTTTAAACACTCTTTTATACTTTGTTTTTATTTCTTCATGCTTGAGTTCATTATTCATATTGCAATGTATTTGTTTCTTGATTGTTAATTAATACATTAAAGAATTCACTGTGGAAATTATTTTCAAATTTTGATTTCAAGCTGATTGTCTTGTTTCTTTATGATATTCTGAGACAAGAAATTATGTGAAGTTGACAAATTGAAAGTTTCATCCTCTCTTTTTCTAATTGGTCTAATCCATCTATGTAACTACCTTTTAACCAATCAATGGGATATATTATGTTCTTATTTTGATTTTCATGTTATGTTATAACCTTGAGCCAGTTTTCGACCATCTTATTCAAAAACCAAACCATAAAAACCTTCAAAACATTTTTGCATAACTAAGATGTGCTAGGCTTGACCCTATAGCAGTCTAGGAGAAACTTCTAGCACTAACATCTTTTGACGCCGTTGTCGGGGATGAAGCAACGAAGATATCTTCCCTGGGAGAACGACAAATATAAGATCTGCTTCTTGATGGTGAACAAGAAGAGGACATGTGCTTGACTGTAGATCTTTCACCATGGCAACTCCACTGTCTAAAGATTAATAGGTGACTCCACTGGATCCAAGCATGGAAGCCATTTTGGGTCAAAGGTTTTCCTTTTGTGACTTTTCAGATGTAGTTGGTTTTCCAAACCCAATGCTTAGCAGAGATGAATGGGAAGGTATCCTTCCTACATTTAAAGGTGAAGATTGGGAGGTTCTGGCCGACCATCTACTGTATTTTCATGAGTTTATTCACGAACGTCAGATTGTGCATGAGGATGTAGAGATCAATCTTTTCAGATACTCGTTGAAGGGAGCAGCCCTCTACTGGTGCAGATATCTTCCAGCTTCAAGTATTAACTTGTTGGCAAGTTTTCATAATGCTTTCAATATATTTTGTACACAAAAAGTTTTAGTTGAAATTCTTTTTGAAAATTGCTGCGATATATTTGAGAAGCATATTCAGCAGAAAGCAATTTTTTCTTCTGATGGTAAGGATGAAAATTATGCTGTTGAGGAAGATCATCAAGATTCAATTGATGACAGGGACAAAGATTGCATAGTTGTAGACACATTTGATCTCATCTCTGATGCACAGGTTGTTTTTTATTTGAATGAAAAAATTCATGTTTATGATGCGTATAAAGAACAAGTATTTCCTCAGCATATTATTGATAAATCTGATACACATAACAATATTGATGAACGTTATCAACAGCCTGTTATCTTTATGGTGACAGAAGCTGAGCAACAACAGATTTATGAAAATAGCCTGCACATTAGTCATGAACAATTGGAACCATTATATGGCAATATCAAGTAGCAAGCAGAGGTAACCATTTTTAGTTATCAATCTACTTCTTTCTATGATCCGATGGCCATTTATATGGATTTATGTTTCTCAAAAGATTTCAGCCTTGCTATTTTTGGAATTAAATCAGATGAGGGTTGTAGATATGTGTTACAAATTAAAATTTCGTTACACATAAATAATTCTTATCTGATTTATATCTGCATTGAAGGATCTTTTGTAAATGGTTTGATGTTATCATGGCTTCATTGGAAGCATGATGTCACATGATGAGCTAGTTTTTATTGGTTAGAAGTAGGAATAGATAGAAGAATAAGCTCACCATCAAGTATGAGATTATTTTCAGTCTGTTAGTTTGCAACAAAAAATTTGGTTTCAGTTCTGAAATAAAGACTCCATTCCCAATGCATATAAAGCACTATTGACAAGGGTAGTTTTGGCTTCAAATGAGGAGTAGATTTGCAGAAGTTTGGGCCAAATTTGAATGATATGGATGACTCCATAACCTAATGGACTAGGCATAACATAGAAAAATGTGAATGTTTGCAGAGACAAAAGTTTGTAGGTTGTGTTGCACGGATGCACAGAGGAAAAGGCACAGTGGTATGTTTGTTCTTGATGCCTCATGGGGAGAGCATCATCCCCCAGAAGGAGCCAATGTCAGTCTCTAATTTTTCTTTTGATTTAGAGAGAAACTCTAATCCTAAACCCTCCCTACCTGCACTTCATTGTTTTCTTTCATTTGATTTTAATCTTTGTTTTCAGTTTGTTATGTTTCACATTTTTATCTTTTTGAATAATTTCCTTAAGTTTGGGGATTTAAGACATGGTTTTACAAGATGTGTCACTTCATATGCCTATTTGAATCTTGCAAATTCAAAATCTTCCCAAGTTATTAATAGCGCTACTGGAATAAGATTATTCCTGTAGTGCTAATATAATCATGCCATGATAAGTGCCAACCACCCTAATTTTATTATGACTACATAAATCATGGACTGATAATCTCCATGTGTCACACGATATCTCTTGAATCATTATACAGTTCACACAGTTACATGATGGGATCATTCTGTACCTACAAAGACTCTTTTCAAATCAGTAAATTTCCAAACATCATTATATGATCCTTTCACTCATCGTTCTAATTTGTTATATTATAAGCGCAGGTATTTTCCAGAAGAAATTGTTATATGCTAACAGTTGCAGGTTGTAAATTCAATTTTTGAACAGTGTCAAGTTGCAGCATCGTGTTATTAATATGGCACTGAAGAAAAGTGGGAAAATTATTAGGTTGGAACTTGAGGGTTCTGAGTTGCTTAATGCATACCCACAGATGGCACAAAGGTTTAAGGATACTGGCTAGTTCGATTTCTTTACCACTTTCAAAGGGTGTGACGAACTGCTTGCAGATTGGAAATTGGAGGATAACAATGGTGGAAAAAGGAGCATGCAGTCATGGATTTTGTCAACCAATTATTGCTTCCAGATAAGAAAAACCCAGATTCGAAAAAGGGAGTCCCTCACAGTTGGATTAGACAAGAGTGGCATACCGTACTGATCATAATTCACAGAAACCCTAAAATTGGCTTATTCAATCCATAAATCCTTATACATAGCCAAGCAAACAAAGAAAGGGAAAATTGAAGAAGGCAACCACACAAAAAAAGAGTATCACAGTTAATGAATTTTCTATCAAAGAAAAAGTAGAATGGCTTCCATTACATAGGAAAACAAACGAAGACAAAAACTTGGGGAAGATACAAAGAAAAGGAAAATAAATTGCTCAGTATTCTACAAGATCCGTAACAAGAGAAACCACCAGATCATCAAAAGCTAAAGCAGTGTTTTCTGATGACAAAGGTTATTATTTTGCAGAACCAGAAAAGCTACAGGAAATACTCTGTTTTTTACCTGTTATAGGCTTTATCTTCAAGAGAGGTTACACAAAAGCTGGAGAGGAATTTGTTGAAACCAAAAGAGGTTTTTTTTGGGAACATGCCCCTTCACAAAAACCTTTGTCATCTTTTACACAACAATCACATTTTAAGAATTTCGAATTGATATTTGAGGCCTAATTTCCTGATAAAGCTATAGGAAATACTCTGTTATTTTTACCTGTTTTAGTCTTTTTCTTCAAGAGGGGTTGCAGAACAGTTGGAGAGGAATTTGTTGAAACAAAAAGAGGTTTTTGTTGGGAACATGTCCCTTCACAAAAATGTCTCTCATTTTTTACACAACAATCACATTTTAAGTGATTCGAATTGATCTTTGAGGCCTATTTTTTTGATATTTCACAATAAATAATTTTCTGTTTTAGTCAGTAATTTTTGGAGCGGTTACAGAACAGCTGGTGATGAATTTTTTGAAGCCAAAAGATGTTTTTGTTGGGAACGAGTCCATTCACAAAAAAATCTCTCGGTTTTTACACAGCTATTACTGTTTGAGAGATATGAAGAGATTGTTGTACCCTATTTTTCAAAAATTTGCCAGATTTATTTTCCTAAAAATCTCATGGACAACAATTGACAAGCCACCTCATCAATTTGAATTGGAGATCAAATTGGATATTCTCCTTGATTATTTGAAACAAGAAACTAAATATAGATGAGGAGGTTTTAAGATCCATTTATTTTGGATCTTGATAATTATGTATTGTTTCTATATAAACTCTGTAGAAGGAGAAGTTGAAGAGGGGAAAATTTGGAGATCCAGAGAACTTATTTTGAAACTCCTTGTAAGGAATTATTGTTCTATTTGACACTTAATAGCAAAGGCATATGGATGTTTAGACACTCTTTTATAATCTGTTTTTCTTTCTTCATGCTTGAGTTCATTATTCAGACTGCAATGTATTTGTTTCTTGATTGTTAATTAATACAGTAAAGAATTCACTGTGGAAATTATTTTCAAGTTTTGAATTCAAGTTGATTGTCTTGTTTCTTTATGATATTCCGAGACAAGAAATTATGTGAAGTTGACAAATTGAAATCTTCATCCTCTCTTTTTCTAATTGGTCTAATCCATCTATGTAACTACCTTTTAACCAGTCAATGGGATATATTATGTTCTTATTTTGATTTTCATGTTATGTTATAACCTTGAGCCAGTTTTCGACCATCTTATTCAAAAACCAAACCATAAAAACCTTCAAAACATTTTTGCAATAACTAAGATGTGCTAGGCTTGACCCTATAGCAGTCTAGGAGCAACTTCTAGCACTAACATCTTTTGGCGCCATTGTCGGGGATGAAGCAATGAAGACATCTTCCCCAAGAGAAAGACAAATATCAGATCTGCTTCTTGATGGTGAACAAGAAGAGGACATGTGCTTGACTGCAGATCTTTCACCATGGCGACTCCATTGTCTAAATATTAATAGGTGACTCCACTGGATCCAAGCATGGAATCCATTTTGGGTCAAAGGTTTTGCTTTTGTGACTTTTCAGATGTAGTTGGTTTTCAAAACCCAATGCTTAGTAGAGATGAATGGGAAGGTATCCTTCCTACATTTAAAGGTGAAGATTGGGAGGTTTTGGCTGAGCATCTGCTGTATTTTCATGAGTTTATTCATGAACATCAGATTGTGCATGAGGATGTAGAGATCGATATTTTCAGATACTCTTTGAATGGAGCAACCCTCTACTGGTGCAGATCTCTTCTAGCTTCAAGTATTAACTCATTGGCAAGTTTTCACAATGCTTTCCATATATTTTGTACAGAAACGTTTTCAGCTGAAAGTCTTTTTGAAAATTGTTGCGATATATTTGAGAAGCATATTCAGCAGAAAGCAAATTTTTCTTCTAATGGTAAGGAGAAAATTGTGTTGTTGAGGAAGATCATCAATATTCAATTGATGACAAGGATAGAGATTGCATAGTTGTAGACGCATTTGATCTCATCTCTGATGCACATGCTGTTTTTTATTTGAATGAAAAAATTCATGTTTATGATGCCTATAAAGAACAAGTATTTCCTCGGCATATTATTGATAAATCTAATACACATAACAGTATTGATGAAGGTTATCAGCAGCCTGTTATCTTTATGGTGGAAAAAGTTGAGCAGCAACAAATTTATGAAAACAACCTGCATGTTAGTCATGAACAATTGGAACCAGTATATGGCAGTATCGAGCAACAAGTAGAGGTAACCATTTTCAGTTATCAATCTACTTATTTCTATGATCTGGTAGCCATTTATATGGATTTATGTTTCTCAGAAGATTTCAGCCTTGTTATTTTTGGAATTAAATCAAATGAGGGTTGTAGGTATGTGTTACAAATTAAAATTTTGTTGCACATAAAGAATTCTTCTCTAATTTCTATCTGTGTTGAAAGAGCTTTGGTAAATGGTTTGATGTTATCATGGCTTCATTGGAAGCATGGTGTCACATGATGAGCCAGTTTTTATTGGTTAGAAGTAGGAATATATAGAAGAATAAGCTTGCCATTAAGTATGAGATTATTTTCAGTCTGTTAGTTTGCAGCGTAAAATTTGGTTTCAGTTTTGAAATAAAGACTTCATGCCCAATGCATATAAAGCACTATTGGCAAGGGTAGTTTTGGCTTCAAATGAGGAGCATAGTTGCAGAAGTTTGGGCCAAATTTGAATGATATTACTGACTCCATAACGCAATGGACTAGGCACAACACAGAAAAATGTGAATGTTTGCAGAGACAAAATTTTGCAGGTTGTGTTGCACGGATGCATAGAGGAAAAGGCACAGTGGTCTGTTTGTTCTTGATGCCTCACGTGGAGAGCATCATCCCTAGAAGGAGCTAGTGTTAGTCTCTAATTTTTCTTTTGATTTAGTGAGAAACTCTAATCCTAAACCCTCCCTACCTACACTTCATTGTTTGCTTTCATTTGATTTTAATCTTTGTTTTCAGTTTGTTATGTTTCACATTTTTAGCTTTTTGAATAATTTCCTTAAGTTTAGGGAGTTAAGACATGGTTTTACAAGATGTGTCACTTCATATGCCTATTTGAATCTTGCAAATTCAAAATTCTGCCAAGTTATTAATAGCGCTACTGGAATAACATTATTCCCGTAGCGCTAATATTATCATTCCATGATAAGCGCCAACCACCCTGATTTTGTTATGACTACATAAATCGTGGACTGATAATCCGCATGTGTCACACGATATCTCTTGAATCATTATACAGTTTACACAGTTACATGACGGGATCATTTTGTACCTACAAAGACCCTTTTCAAATCAGTAAATTTCCAAACATCATTATATGATCATGTCACTCGTTGTTCTAATTTGTTGAATTATAAGCGCATGTATTTTCTAGAAGAAACTGTTATATGCTAACAGTTCCAGGTTGTAAATTCAATTTTCAAACAATGTCAAGTTGCAACATCATGTTATTAATATGGCACCAAATAAAAGTGGGCAAATTATTAGGTTGGAACCTGAGGGTACCGAGTTTCTTGATGCATACCCACAGATGGTACAAAGGTTCAAGGATGTTGGTTGGTTCAATTTATTTACCACTTTCAAAGGGCATGACGAACATCTTGCATATTGGAAATTGGAGGAGAACGATGGTGGAAAAAGGAACACATAGTCATGGATTTTGTCAACCAATTATTGCTTCCAGATAAACAAAACTAAGATTGGAAAAAGGGAATTCCTCACAGTTGGATTAGACAAGAGTGGCATATCGTCCTAATCATAATTCACAGAAACCCTAAACATGGCTTATTCAATCCCTAAATCTTGATCCATAGCCAAGAAAACAAAGAAAGGGAAAGGGGAAGAAGGCAGGCACACCGAAAAAGAGTATCATTGTTAATGATTTTTCTATCAAAGAAAAAGTAGAAAGGCTTTCATTACACAGGAAAACAAAAGAAGACAAAAACTTGGGGAAGATACAAAGAAAAGGAAAATAAATTGCTCAGTATTCTACAAGACCTGTAACAAGAGAAACCACTAGATCATCAAAAGTTGAAGCAGTGTTTTCTGATGACAAAGGCTATTATTTTGCAGAACCAGAAAAGCTACAGGAAATACTCTGTTTTTTACCAGTTATAGTCTTTATCTTCAAGAGAGGTTACATAAAATCTGGAGAGGGATTTTTTGAAACCAAAAGAGGTTTTTGTTGGGAACATTCCCCTTCACAAAAACCTCTCTCTTTTTTTACACAACAATCACATTTTAAGAGATTTGAATTGATCTTTGAGGCCTAATTTTCTGATAAAGCTACAGGAAATACTCTGTTACTTTTACCTGTTTTAGTCTTTTTCTTCAAGAGAAGTTACAGAATAGTTGGAGAGGAATTTGTTGAAACAAAAAGAGGTTTTTGTTGGGAACAATCCCTTTCACAAAAACCTCTCTCGGTTTTTACAAAGCAATCACATTTTAAGAGATTCAAATTGATATTTGAGGCCTATTTTTCTGATATTTCACAATAAATAATTTTATGTTTTAGTCAGTAATTTTGGGAGCGGTTACAGAACAGTTGGTGATGAATTTTTTGAAACCAAAAGATTTTTTTGTTGGGAACGAGTCCCTTCACAAAAACCTCTCTTGGTTTTTACACAGATATTACCGTTTGAGATATATGGAGAGATTGTTGGATCCTATTTTTTAGGAATTTGCCAAATTTATTTTCCAAAAAAATCTCATGGACAGTGGTTGACAAGCCACCTCATCAATTCGAATTGGAGATCAGATTGGATATTCTCCTTGATTATTTGAAAAAATAAACTAAATATAGATGAGGAGGTTTTAATATCCATTTCTTTTGGATCTTGATAATTATGTATTGTTTCTATATAAACTCTGTAAAAGGAGAAGTTGAAGAGGGGAAAAATTGGATATCCAGAGGACTTATTTTGAAACTCCTTGTAAGGAATTATTGTTCTATTTGACACTTAATAGAAAAGGCATATGGATGGTTAGACACTCTTTTGTACTCTGTTTTTATTTCTTCATGCTTGAATTCATTATTCAGACTGCAATGCATTTGTTTCTTGATTGTTAATTAATACAGTAAAGAATTTACTGTGGAAATTATTTTCAAGTTTTGATTTCAAGCTGATTGTCTTGTTTCTTTATGATATTCTGAGACAAGAAATTATGTGAAGTTGACAAATTGAAATCTTCATCCTCTCTTTTTCTAATTGGTCTAATCCATCTATGTAACTACCTTTTAACTAGTCAATGGGATATATTATGTTCTTATTTTGATTTTCATGTTATGTTATAACCTTGAGCCAGTTTTTGACCATCTTATTCAAAAACCAAACCATAAAAACCTTCAAAACATT